>WUAP02131576.1:0-14733 GCA_015163945.2 Stichodactyla helianthus | reverse complement strand
TACTTAATGGCCAATGTTGTGTCTTTTAGTGGCAGGTGTTTCCCGCAAATTGCCTACTAATTCTAACACACTGAAACATTCCCAAAAATATTCACTGCCATGATCTACCAAGGTGTCTTCTTCATCCTCCACAATTACAAGTGAAAAGCCATCAGACTTTTCTACCAGGGATAACATGCATTAAAATTATTCCTTTAATACTGAGCATTTGAGCCTTGCAGATGCCACATGTGAGCAGAGTTTGTTAGATGTGTTGTTCTCTCCCTTGCCACAAGGGCTTTTCTCCAGGTTCTCCAGTTTTCTTCCCTCCATAAAAATCAACATCAGGGCTCGAAATAGAAAATAAAAACGGCTAGACAGTTTTTTATTTTGGCAGGACTAAAAATATTGGCAGAGCAAAATTTCCCCTGCCATTTTATTTTTTATTTGCGTAAGAGTAGGGGATTGTCTCCCGGTTCAACAGCCTACCCCAAATTGGAGGCATAACATACTAAAAAACTAATTATTCACTCATGATTGTAAGCTGTGTGGCTGCCTATGGCGCCTTAATATGTAGCCCGTAAAGTCCTCCACTGACTAATGGTTGTAAAGCGCATTGAGACAGTTGTGAAATGCGCTATATAAGTACCCCATTATTTATTTATTTATTTATATTTGGCAATTAAAAATTGTTTTCGCCTGCCCAAAGTAAAATTTGACCTGCATTTTGGCCATTGACAGTGCTGCTATTTCGAGCCCTGAACATGTGAGCTGAGAGTTGTATGCTTAAAACAGTTAATGTAGTGGTAGTGTGTGTGTGAGTGATAGTGCTCCCAATTGGTGTGAAAGTGCTAGAACAACTAGGCACTTGAATAAAGAGAATTTTTAAAAATAATTTTGAATTAAAAATCTTTACATGGATCTATCTACTATATGTAAATACCTGGAATTTTTCTTGCTGGAAGGCTCCTCAGTAACCTATTGGCAAGCTCTGGAAACAAGAGTGTTTGTTTATTTGGTTTGTTGCATTCACCCGCTAACTTTGCCAGTAACTTGTTGTGAGCTATACCAGCACAACATGTCAAACCAATTTCATCAAATATCTTCTTTCTTATTTCAGCAGCAATCTGAGAGCCAATGGTAAGCCTCTGATGACAGCCACAAGCACAGACCTGCAAAACAAAAACAGGTTTGTTTTTTTTTCTGTGACATTTTTGGTTGTTCTTAGTTGATCAATGGTATTGATCTTTAAAGTCTGTCTCCTTCAGGATCTGTTCTGTCTTGAATAATTTGTTTAGTATTACATCCCAATTTTCTGTTATGCATTGATCTACTTTGTTTTGATCATCTTGTGGAACTTTCTTTTATCTGCCTCTCTCTCTCTTGGGATATTATTTTCGGCTTGGCTAGACCACCAACACTGTTATTCATTCATTTTTCTGCTAATTAAGACCCTGCATGAATTACTAAACAAATTTTGTGATAGCTTCTATTGGTAAATTCCTTATGGTACTCTTCCCTGACAACCTACTGGACACCTTCCTCTCGACTTAATTACCAATAGGATTTCTTACCAACAAGCAATATCAACAATCTTCCAACAACCTACACAATTCATTGGAAATTTGCAAATGTCCCCATCAACAGCATACTCACAACCTACCAACAAGAAATCCCAGAGGAAATGTACATGCATAGTTCTAGTTCTTTTGCTAATTCCTGGATCCCCCCCCCCCCCCCCCTGCATGGTGCCCCATTATTGTTATTGTGCAAGCTAGCCATGAATGGTCATAGAGTTTTACTTACTGAAGACTACATGTACTCTCAAGACAAAATTCATCCAGTGTCCAATTCCAGTCCAATGCCCCCAATCAATTCTGTCCAATACACCCTGTACAGCTTTAGAGCCTGTTATTGGCCAACAACATTCGACATTGATGGGCCCAACATGTTGGGAGCATTTGAACACCATGCTGCGTGTTGTTGGGTGAAGTTTGAAATGTGTCAGACTTCAGAGCCAACAAGCCCCAAAATTTCTTTTGTTTCAAGGTTATTGAAGCGTAGCCCAACAATGTTGCATTCATTTGGATAGGATGTTGGGTGTTATGTCCAACAATGTAGGACTTGCACATGTAAATTATGCATCATATCCATGGAAATTCCACAAAAACAAGCGTATTACCCAACATTGTTGGGACTTGTTGGGTGTGTTTGAACACAAACACCAACCATGACCCAACAACTGACAACAATGTTGGACATTGTTGGGCTCGTTTGCACAGGCCTTTAGAGAGTACTTAACCATAGTGGTAGTCCACCAGACCAACTAGAAAAAAAATTATTTTCAGGCTAGTAAAACCTGATAACCACCCACCAATCAGTTATCTTTTGGCTAGTAACTTCTCACCTCCACCAGCCCAATATGCCAGTGATAAAAAAAGTTAACGTCAAGCACTGTTTAGAGTACCCCTACCTGTACACTCATCAGCTTACGTGTACCCCTGCCTCTTGCAAAATTCTAATCCTCCTATGTGTATTGGGGGTAGGATAGGGAGGTATGTATATTTTCTTGAAATACACGTTAATTATTTCATACAACTTAACCTTTTCTGTTGCAATCTCCCTCTCGGCATACACTATTCCATCAGGGTGCAAGCTACTGGGTTCTATGCTCTCTTTGATATGTGCCTCAACTAGGTCTGTCACATCAAGGAAGTTTTCATCAAACCCCAGCCTTTCAACATTTGGGGTGATTCTAAGGAGGAGTTCATTGACCCTCTTGCTGAAATTCCTGTATCTGGACAGATTCTCTCCATTAATAATCACCAAGTCAGGACACTTCTTCCTGGCATCTGACAACCTCATCAGCTTAGTGAGTCCTCTCTCTCTAGCAACATAATTGCAAGTTACTATGATATACTTCTGTTGTATTCCCAAGGGTTTAGTCTGAAGGGAAGGGTTCAAAATCATTTCAACCTGTGCATAAAAACAATCAATGTCTATATGTACAATTGTTCTCTTGTGGTTGGAGCGAGAAGTTAAGACATCACTAGAAGGTTGTGGTCGTGCAGAGATGCTGTCTGATTCCAGTGATGTACAGAATGAGTCCATTTTGAGCTTTTTAGCAGGAGAGTTACTGAAGCCATTGCTTTGACGTTTGGCTGCACTTTGGTGACTTGTACTCCATTCTTCTTCGTCCTCGTCGTCTTCTTCTCCTTCTCCAATCCACGAAAGACAAGAATAGTCTTTCTTGTCCTCCATCTTTAGAACATTTATTTCAAAAATCAAATTACATTTAAAGCACTTGAAGCACGAGTCAAATGCCAAATCGCGCCAAATGTGAACACAGGAAACCCCCTGCAAGGAATATAATACACAGGTATCCCAGTTCGATGGAAGTTCTCTGGGAGAAAATAAATTTACAAAGTTCACTCAAATTAAGGGACTGGTCATTATTTAGCAAGGGGAGGGGCTGGTCGGCAAGTTTTAGGCTGCAAAAAAAAGGGGGGAAAGGGGCTAAGAGAGACAGTGGGAAATTTAGGGGGATGGGTCACCAAAATTTATGCAAGTAAAATTCAAAAAAAAAAAAAATAATAATGACAGTTCCCTAAGCAAGGAAAGTTTGCAAGATTATTAATCCCATGCATATACTACATGTTTACCAGCCGAGTCCGTTGTGATTTTTCATGGCCAGCAAACTATTGACAATTAATTCACTGGATTCTAATCTCGACTTCGAGGGGACTTATTGACCACTTTCCATACATCAGTTCACTGATCAAACACAAAGCATTCAGTCGAGGCTGCAAGGTCGTTTCAATAGATTATTCAAATTTGTACCTCGCACCTTTGCTGGAATGCTTCGTTTGCCCACTGAGCAGATGTATGGAAAGTGTTAAATCCTTCACTGCACATAAAAATTGTTCATGCAGTGCCCCTTAAATTTGATGCAAGTAAGCCAAAATGAAATGCTATGTGGATCAAAAGAAAGCATTGTACAGCCCAATATATTTTTAGCAATAGAAAGTCCAAAGAAACATTGTTTGATTTTTAAAGCAAAAGGGGAGGGACATACTTATCGAACAAAGGTTTGAAAATTCGAACTTTGATAAATCTGCTAACTTCTTTCATCCATAAAGAAAATTTCATATACTGTGAAAAGGTTGCAGCATGGTCAGTGTCATAAGCATGCCTTGCCATGACTGTGATGTTTTCTGGAATTTTGTTGTGCCTTGTCGCACCTTTAACATCCTGACTTTGTTCATCCTGCGACCTTTTCACAGTCATAAGAAACCTGCTCTATGTAAAACAATGGAACAATAGTAAAAGTCCATTTTATTTTTTCCAACCATTCAAAAATAGAAACTTGTCAGCATCTGTCAAAATACTTCTTAGTTCTTTCCATGTATTTTAAAGATGGAGGCTAGTGATTTCAAAGGATTATTCAAATTTGTACCTTTTTCCTAATCAATTCAACGTGGCATATTTAATTTGTAAACTGATTTATGAAGAGTCATTTATGCTAAAATATCAACTTTCTTAATAGAGTAATGACAGAGACAGTACGTTGTAAGGAAAGAAAAAAGATCTTTGCTAAAGATCCTTTGTTTTGTGAGAAAGACCCAAAAATCTGTTTGCAGTTGTCATCTTGTGAAACACCAAGCTGAAGTAAATCGATTAAAAACAATGGTGGTAAAATTGTTGGTGGGGCTATATAGCACTCCTGCCTCCCTTTAAGTATGATAATTAAGTGGTCATTATGCATTGATAATTGATGCTTTCCACTCACATTACATTTAGCACAAGTTTAGAAATATTCTGGACCTCTTCACAATGTTAGGTGCATGCTGGGTAATCAGGCAACATGGCGGCCAATTACAGTAAATTTATGTTGAATTTGAGACTGCGATCTTATCCTCTTATTGCTTCAACAGAAAAAGTAACTACCTTAATCTGTTGGCATGTGCAATTTTAACATTATCAATCCAAAATCAGAGTTCAAATTGTCTTGAGTCTTAATATATTTAGACTTCAAATTGCCATATATAACTATTTCAATTAACATTGTTGCTGAAAAAAGCCCAAAGGCTAAAGGCTTTCAACTATCTTTTGTTTACTAACAAACTTCACTGTAAGCTATCTAAGAAATTAAGGAATATGTGTCCAAGTTATAGAATTTGTAAGCATACAGTGAGTTTCTTATTGTAATAATACCACAGTGAAAAAAAATTCATGATTCCACTCTCAAAGCTTTAGGCTTTTTTCAGCTACAACGTTAATTGAATTAGGTATATACACTGTAATTTATAGAGTTTGAAATTACAGTAAATACAATTATTATGCTGTACTAATAAGAGTGCTGATTTTTTAAAAATAAAAACAGACACACAACACCTGAACATGGTCTGAAATTTTATTTTACAAGATTTGAGGTTTAGAATCTAAGCTTCTGGAAAAACCACTTGTTCTTTCCTGTCTTGTACCTACAAAGAAAATTGAATACAAGTAATGATTAAATGGAAAACTGAACTTTTATCATCAGCCTAAAATCACATACAGCCACCTACAATTTGCCTTTCTGAAATTCAACCAAGGACTGGAGTGTTCATGGGGAGTAAAGCATTGTATGATGACACTAAGAACATCTGTGTAGGAGGCTAGGAGTGATCATGTGCCATACAGAATTGTGGGGCTGAATTTGGGGACAGGATCAAAAGAGGCCACCATCTTCCACTGGATAACTGAATTTGGAGACAAGATAGAGTTTGTGCCCAGTCTTTCTTTGAATTTGCAAAAGGCAAATTACTTTCAAATTTTTCTCACCTATACAAATTAACAAATTATAAACTTCAACAGCACATTTACAGTTGGTATTACTGATTTTAGTCTCATGATATAAAAAGGACAATAAAATGACTTTTGGAGGGAATATTGTTTATTTGCACCCGCATAGTGTCATTTGCAGCCTGAGCGCAGTGAGGGACACAAATGACACTACAAGGGCACAAATAAACAATATTCCAGACAAAAGTCATTTTATTATCATTATTACCAATAAACAAGGCCAAACTCTAATTGGCTAAAATCCATTGGATGATGAACCAAAAACCAATCAGCAGTAGGGCAAATAATGCCATTATCAGCACACTTGACTCATTTGCGGCCCACTGAGTGTGTGTTTACAAGAGGGCAGTTTTCTGTTTGGCCGCATATTTTGGTAATAAGTAATATGACCTACACCCTTACCAATCTGAAATAATTGGATTCATTGTATTACTGTCACCAAAATGTTTGGACATTGTTCTTGGATTGCCGTATGAATTCACTGGTGAGTTTGCAGTCCATAACTTACTGTATGGACCACCATTAGAACCTTATTTTTGTGTTTGTATTGCCATACAATAAACATCTTACATGGTTTGTACAGATTCCTCAGTGAAAACTTCCAAAACTTTTCCAAAGCCTATTCACTCAAATTTCCAAAACTGCTGACCTAAAGTGCCAGCGGGCATTGATTTGCAGCAGGCAAAAAAAAAAATCGGCGTTTTTAATTAATACAATGAAAACAGCTCTTTGCAAGGTAAGAGCTGGGCAACTGACAAAAATTCATAACTTTTCCATAGCCCAGTGGTCGAAAAAGGAATATTCCAAAACTTTCCAGGTCCTGGAAAAATGCATTATCAATTTCCAAAACTTTCCAAGACTTTCCAAAACCCATACCAACCATGATCTTATTAACGTTAATGCTTGCTCCATCTGTAGAATGTAAGTTTTCCCCACTTTTTTAAAGCCTGTGCACTTTGCAATTGGGCCATAAGGAAGTGGAAAAAAATTGGTCCATGACTTATGTTATTATATGGCAAGGTAATTTCATGCTTCTCTTTGGCCAATCTGTGGTCCATAACTTACAGTACAGACTGCCAGCCTTAATTTGGTGTTCACCTAGCCATATAATAAACATCTTATTAACCTCGCTTGCTCGGTCTGTATGTTAGTATGGCACCTGATTCTTTCCCATTTTTTTATGGCCCGTGCACTATGTGCTTGGGCTATAAGGCAGTGGGACAAATTACTTTTCTATGTTAAGATCTTTCCAATATCCAGCATCCATTTCCCAGCATCTCCAGACCATGGGAATGAAAGATGGTGGTTATCTGAAGTGAAAATCTCTCTAGATTCACAGCAGTAACAGAATATGGGGTGGATTTTTTTAATTCTGAGAGGTTAACTGGAATGCTTGAAAATAAATTTTCAAATACATTACCTTTCCTCAAACTTGGACTTAATCTCTCTGAGAGCTTTCCTCTTAAGTGCCAGGTCACGGAAGATGTCCTTGTTTATATTTTGTTTATCCAGTGGAACATCCACAGAGTATCTGCAAACATTTAGAAAATAAGTAGTTGATTTTAATTGGCTTCTATTGGCTACCAGCATGAAATGTCTCAATATTAACCTAATGACAGAATAATGTTACATCCCCTCACACCCAGGTTTTGGAATGACTGATCCCTTTTCTTGGCAGTGACAACCTTTTTAAAATGTTGGCACTGTTTGACATGCTGAAACAATATTTGTTGACTCTACACAAGTGCATTCCCATTATCATACTTTTCAAGGTTCTTTGGGGAACATTTTTTACGAATGTTGGGTAAATGTTACTGTTGGTGGCATCTACCCGTGAACAGTCGTGACAAAAACATATTCTGTTGTGCCATTAAACTTAAAAGTTTTAGCCTCCAAACTTCAACATTTCTCATGCTCTCTCTTAAGTACAATTCTCTAAATAAATTCAATTTATCAAGTTTCTAGAGTTGATTTTACATATTTTCTTAGAGTGCAACTCCATGCTGAGGTTTTTCTGTATATATTGGCAGCAACTTTTCAGAAAAATTGTGGAACTGGGAAAATAGGCATTAAGTTTTGTGGCTAAAACTTTGAAGTTTAAAAGCACAACAGAACATGTTTTTGTCGCAACTGTTCACAGGTAGATGCAACCAACAGTAGATCAGTTTGTGATCTTGACAGAACAACAACAGTGATATTCTCCTGACAAGTGATAGTTGGATGTCAGGTCAATGTTGGGACTGTTTATCAGTCAAGGGCCTTTATGTGGATTTATGTCATATAATAAGCAATTACTGGATGAGGTTGAGCATATGCATTTTCTGAGATAGCGAACATGGTGCACTGTGGTCTAGCTTTGGTGCAAACATCTATTGTTCACCATTCCTTATATGTGACCTTCCATGGGAAAATGTGTCTTAACGCTTTATCGTTAAATGGCCTACTTTAATGGCTGTTAACGCTTTTTAAGGGAACTTAATGCTTTGACAGAACATTATAACGGTTTTTCATAAACGGCTAATGCTTTTCTGAAATGACCTAACGCTTTTTCGTAAACAGCTAACGCTTTTTCGTAAACGGCTAACGCTTTTCTGAAATGAACTAACGCTTTTTTGTAAACGGCTAACACTTTGCGAACACTTTTTCATAAATGGCTAATGGTTGGCTAACGCTTTTTCATGAACGGCTAACGGTTGGCTAACAGCTTTTTATGAACGGCTAATGCTTTGCAAAACGTTTGAACGGTTTGTCAAGAAGAGCTAACACTTTTCTAGAATGACCTAACGGTTTTTCATAAACGGCTAACGGTTTTTGAGAGCATTTAACATTTTTTTTAACCGTTTAACGGTCATTAACGGAAAAGCATTATTAACGGTAAAGCGTTAAGACACGTTTTCCCATGGAAGGTCACATATGGTGTTGTTTGTACTGAAGCTAGACTGCAATACACCCTCTTTGACTATCTCAGAAAAGGACTATGATATCATAGATTATCAAGACTGAGGTCTGTGACTGAGGTCTGCAGAAAAAGAAGGCTAAGGTGGATAACACAGACTCGAGGTCTTGATAACTTATGATATTGTGCAAAAACAAAATTCAATAATTATTTTATTAGACATTTTGACATTTTAGAAAATTCTTATCTTCTATTTTCTAGGTAGGTGCTTGTCCAACAATTGGACTTTGAATTCAACATAATACATCCCATATCTGGAAATTTTTCTGCAGATATCATGAATTAGCTGTAGGCTCTTGGCCAATCAGATTCAAGATACAAGTAGTGAGTAAAATGTATAATAAAAAATATTAAGATAATGCATTAACAGCTACAATCAACAGTTGCATGTAATTCAATGTCCACCAAAAGTTGATTTCAAGCTTTGAAAAACATCTTGGTGATCATCTTTGACTGAGAACTGTTGTAAGTGTACATGCTCACCTTGTGGGCATAAGGTGGTTGTAATTAACAACCTTGACAAAAGGCTTGATCTTAGACCTCTTGGCAGACCTTTTCTTTCCCATTCTCTTGGTAACCTTGAGTGGATATCGAGCTATGCCAGCAACCAGTGCATGTCCATATGGCTTGTCCGTGCTTCCTTCATCATAGTTCTTTACTATCAAGGCCTTCTTGCCAGCATAGCGACCATTCAGGACAAGAACGACCTTACCCGACTTAATGAATTTGCCCATTGTTACCCTAAGATATAACCAAACAGTTCTTTTGGTTAATACATGGCTATGCTTTCAATATAAAGCTTTGTGGCAAACTTCTAAAGACTGATTTACATGGTACAACTTTTGCTTACAACTGTTACATGGGATCTGTTTTTACACACATGCAACCTTTTTTTCTGCCAAACACAACAGTTGTAAGCAAGCTGCAGGTTGATTTACACAAACCAATTCGTGTTGTAAGCATTGCATAAGGAGATCGCTTGCGAAAGTTGTAAGCAAAAATTGTATCGTGTAAATCGGCCTTAATGTTTTAAAAATATGATCTAATACTTTTGCTAAAGGTGGGAAACCTAAGTTTAATAGTATTAAGGAATGACAGTCCTAAAACATATATAATTGTTCGAAAAACAATTGCTGCAACTGTTCCCTAAACAAGATCGTCTATAGCAAGACGACTAGGATTCCTACATTAATCTAAAATAATATAGATTAAGAGTATTTCTACTGGAGCCCGTAGACACCATTTTATAATTCATTGATTTCAAAGATATAAACCAATTTCAATCAAACAACTCTTCTAAACGATTTCTTCTACACAGCAAAAACTTTTTCACGCCAAAGAACTAGCGTAACAAATATTGCGCCTTTAAAATATAAGGATCAAACGTGAGGATGTCAAAATTGCATACGAAGAAAGAAATAGGATTGAAGTATTTATTTTTGATTTAAAAAAGATGGGCGACTTATTTTCACAGAGGATTGAGCCGGATTGTAAAGAGAACATTCAGACTCACCAACAAAGATGGCGTCGAGAGAGAAGAGATGGAACCGCAGTTCCGCTGACCATAAGTACTGGACAAAAAACGAAAGGGGAGGGGAGGGTAGAGAATAATTTTTCTTAATTTGAGACTTTTTGGACCAAAATGGCTCTATTCTCATTTCTAATGATCTTTTTGAGAAAGAGTGGGGAAGGTTTCTTCAGGTTAGTTTAATCAGCTCACACCACTAGAATTTTGGAATCTAAACAGAGACACAAGAGGGTCCCAATCAGTATCTTATGCCTCCAAATTGGGGTAGGCTGTTGAACCGGGAGACAATCCCCTACTCTTATGCGAATAGTTCAACAGGTTCTTTAATGTCCCCCATATACAGGTTAAGGAAGGGATGGGAGACAGGGCCTATGGTTTAAAGTCCTTATCCGAGAAGACCTGAAGGTCTAACCATTTGCAGATGTAATTATAAAGGCAGCACCTTCTCCTCAGTTATTTCAAGACCCTGAGTGTTGGTCCAGCCGGGGCTCCAACCCACAACCTCCCACACGAGAGACCGATGCTCTACCAACTGAGCTAATCAGGTGGCTGCAGGGTAGGCTGCAAGTTCAAATGCCTACCGTAACAACTTAGCTACTAATATATACCAAGAGTTTGCTTTTGGTCCAAATTTGTCGCTTGTTGCTTCTGGCTGTAACAATTACTTTTCTGCAGGTTCTGACTAAAGATCATGACTTCTGGGGGATCAATGTCATTAATTAGAGGGGGGGGAGGGCTGGTGCATTTCAATTTTGATGTGCATGTTTTTAAGAGGCCCTCCCCTTTCCTACTGCAGAAAAATTGGTGCCCCTGTAATATCTTACATAAATTGATATGATCCCCCCTAAAAGGCCTGCACTTGTGCTCACTCGTGAGAGATATCATCAACAATCAAAGATAAAATTTGTATCTCCACCGATGTAATATCCTCTATGTATACTGATAATGGCTAGCCTAGTACATAGTTATGTTCTCTAAGCCTGGCTATGCAGGCTACTGATTGGATGACTCTCAAGACCTGATGGGAGAGAAATGAAATCACCAGGCTTCACGCACAAACAGTCATTAATTTATATTTATTCATATTTTTACAGTCTTAGGACCATTTGGACTGTATACAGACCCCTTGCAGTAATTCTCACAGCAAAAGGACAAAACAAAATTTATTCTCCTGAGAATCAAAAACTCATTGTTTTGTCCTCCAAATTGAACTGCTTTGGGAATTGCTGTAAGGGGTCTATACAGTATATACCATATCATAAGCTTTTTGACTCAACCATAGTAGTTAATAAATCTTACTTACTGTACATAAAATTACTAACTATAATCCAATACTCTGATATCTTCATATAAATAATAACTTAGATATATACTTACAATATAATTTAAATCTAGGAATTGAAAATCCTTGAAGGAGTTTTGTCATATACAACTTAATTTTTTCTAAAAAATTGACCATACCTAAAAAATTACATTTTTTGGAAATCACAACATATGGAATAAAGTGAAATAAACTGGAACTATTTTCATAAATACATGCCATAATCAAGATACACTGACTGAAACAAATTAGTTTTCATCTTCATTTTAGGGTATATTAATGTTACTAATTATATCGATAGTTATTTTGACTGTCAGTTATTTTCATAAAGCTGGACACTACTAATTAGTATATACTAACTTCACAACTTTACAAGATTGAGCAATTCTACTGGCTTGCTATCTAAGAATATTGAGCCATATCTACTTCCTAAGCTTGGGATTTCGCTTCTCTCAAAATAAATTTGTATTTTTACTCAACAAATTGTTTTTTTTTTTTAGAATCTTAGTGTTGGGTTGTAAAGTTGGTATATACTAAAACAATTATTCCCTTCACTGTTGGTGGCTTCACGTCTCAGTAAATATTATACCACTATTCACCTCCAGTTCAGAGAATAATTGTTAATTATATCATGTGACATCTCCATGATAATGTTCAGCTCTACTGCACTGACTGCAAACCCTTGAAACTTAATTCCAAAACAATTTCACTCTTCCAGCACCCACAAATTATGAAAATGTTAAAATAAAAATTATCCATCCTAATCATTTAGATCTAGAGTCAAAAAAGAATGGAAGCTGTTCTATTGTGGTGATTAGTACATTGTTTAGGCTGTCACGTATAATCACAAGATCGAGACAGCTCTCAGCATTTGCATCTGTAGACTGAGTAAATACAAAAGGAACGCATATCAATCGCCAAGTGATCCATCAGTCTCTCGAGGGATTAAACATGTACTTTACTTTGTACACGAAAAAGGCTGCATTACTACCTTCGCACAGACATGGCCAAGTAGGATATATTACCAGTTTCTTCGTGGCAAGACTTGAGATCCAACAAAAGCGCAAACAAAAACCGTAAAATATTCGATTGTCGTTCAAACAGTTAAATGACAATCAAGCTTACAGTATATCAGCAAACGCGTCTCCGTGTTAATCATGTTCACGACTAGTATAATGTAGTGTTATTCTACTTTAAACATTCCACTGTACGGCTATATGCCACCAAATAGAATTACCATGGAATATTAAATAAGGCCAAAGAAATCTCGATTCGTCAATCCTGGGATCTTTTCTTTCCGTAGCAAAGATAAAATCTCCAAGTTGTATTCAGAACCCTTGCCCCACATCGGGGGGTACACGAACCGAACGCCAAACGAGCTGTGGAGGGATAATTTAATACGACTCAAAACAAGCTCGAATCTTCCATAAAAATTCCATATAACGTATATCAGTGTAGTCCACCATAACTGACCTTTATGAATTCAATAAATAGTCTTAAATATTTAGTGTGGCAATGAGTTAATCGAAGGGTGCTGAGATTGCATGTGGTTCCGCAGTCCACTTGGGCTTTTGTAACTCTTACCACAGTGACATTTATGAGCTTTTTTAACCCGATTTTCTTTCTTATGTCCGTATTTAGCGTGATATTTTATCCCATTAACATTCTTGTAGCGTTTCCCACAGCCAGCGATTGGGCAGACATATCTTTTCCCTTCGCCATCGTCCAAGGCAACAGCGTTCAATATAAAATCGATTGGGAAACTCTGGTCTGAACTCCAAGATTCATCACTTTTATCGCTTATGTTCCCATCGTCGTCTCCAATATCAAACGGCTCTGTGTTCCCAAGGGAACTAAAAGTAATTTTAGGCGGTGTAGGTCTTTTCTTTTTAACGATATGTTCAGTAGTTTGTGGAGTAATGTCAGTGAGTTGTTCTTGTTCTTTTTGTTGCGCCCGGCGAGCCGCTTCGGTAAAGAAACAGTTAATGTACGACAGCGGTAAGGCAGCCGGTGGCGATGACTCTTGCTTTTCCAGTATTCTCTGGTCTTTCTCGATGTGCACGAGTTCGATGTGGTCTATCAAATCGAGTAAAGAGCCACAATGTTTGCCGCAACCGTGCCATAAGCACGAGTAGCGATAAAACGCGGCCATCTTGTCCTGTCCAACTCCGACTGGTAATTACGTCATTTTTTTGTTTGCTGGTTGACGTCAGAGCGGGTTTAAAAAAAAAAGAGACGACAGCCCACGCGCTAGCCACGTGCGATTTGAAATTAAGAAAGAATAGATGACAATTCTTGGTTTTTATGACTTTTTTATTTAAACTTGACGTTTCGGCTGTTTTCAACAGCCTTCATCAGAATGGAAATGAAAAGAAACAAAAATGCGCGTGATTTAAAATTCTAAGAGCACGCGCTATGGCTAGTAGTTTGCATGGCGCGATAAACTTCTGGAATGTTCATGTAGTCGTTCCCTAAATTTTGGTCTCTCATTGAATGCCATGCCTTAAGAAAGACTCGTTTATGATAGTCCTTTTCGCATTCAACGATTTCAGTGGTTTGGAAGTCAAAATTATGTCCTGTCTTATTGGCATGCTGAGCGATCTTTGAATTCTCGTAGTTGTGCGCTATGGCTCTTCGGTGTTCTGATGTTCTCGTCTTCAATGGATCTTTCATTTTGGCTGTAATATACGAAATTACAATCAGAACATTTGAATTGTTATCTAAGATGCATCCTGACTATAATTCAAAGATTTTAAAAGAATAGATGAAATCAGAAATACATACAGAATGGAAGAGGAATTAATAATGACATTGAGAAACGAATGAAATTGGCTTTAATAAGAGAAATGCCTGTTATCATGATATTATTCAATTACTTTGATAAATGACGTCATATTTTCTTCCCCTTTTTCTTCTTTCTTTCTTTCTTCTTTCCTTCCTTCTTTCCTTCCTTTCTTTCTAGATCTTTTCTTATCTTTTCTTATCTGGTCTTTACGATTTATTCTTCAACTTCGTTCACTTCGATATATGAGGCCCCGTCCACACTAATGCGTTTTCGTTTGAAAACGCATACTTTTCGATGCGTTTTGGCCTTCCGTCCACACT
>WUAP02131554.1:0-13772 GCA_015163945.2 Stichodactyla helianthus | reverse complement strand
TCAGGTATTAAACCGAATATTCTGGAAAATACCAGTACTGTAAACATGATTTATGAGTAAAATAACCGAAATCCTTTGCAGTCTTGGAGTGTTGACTGTTGCTTCGGCTGCGACAACGATTTTTGAAATGGGTGTATACACCAAATTGAAAAAACGTCGGGTTCAAAAAGTTAATAGAATGTAAGACTGAAGGGTTATGGGAAAGTACTTTGTAAGGCTGATATTATATGCATATATTGTTTATCATTGCAAATCTCGAACATTTCTTCCAGTTCTCAAAGACAGCAATATTTGAGAACTTATAACAATGCTCAACGCATCAATGAACCTCGTTAACTATTTACCCAGAATCCTCCCCGGTCTTACCTTCTATCTTTTGAGCCCGACAACGTTTTTTCAATTTGGTGTATACCATATAAATTATCAAGAAATGCAAAGTACAAAGCATTTTTGTCTGGAAGAGATATAAAGGTAAACAGTTTTTTGAAACACTCTTAAACCCACTTGCTTAAGAGTATTTCAAAAATAAATCAAACTGAAATGTGGTCTAAGCTACGTTACCATGCCACCACCTTGTACCTGCTCGATACTCAATAAAAATTATACGTTACTCACCTAAGTAACGAATAGGAGTATCTCTGAATATATCGACGTCTTTGTGTGCAAAAAGGCTGGATTTCCAAGAACCAGTGCTGTTGTGTTTTCCATGATTGTTGTCTGCCATGATTGATTACGTAAACAATATGGCAATTAATATCTTTGGCGCCGGTTTTTATGAAAAACACAGTTATGCCATGTCCAAGCCTTAATTCAAATATGTACAACACTATCAAAAATGATAAAAAAACTAGGAATATTTCATTAAGTTTCGGACGTCCACATGCTTCTGTTCACAAGCTTCTCCTTATGATCATTCGGATAACAGTCGGGAAACATTCGTGAATGTCTTCGGAAAATAATCGCAAAATCTTCGTGAGAAATTCGACTCCTAAAATAGATCATAGCGTAACATGACAACAGCCAATCACAGACCTTAGCATTCAAAACAAAAACAAAAGAGTTCGGTAAATAGTAAAATTATTCTGCATTTTTCCGACAAATCTTCCAACTTTGTACAACGATCGAAAGAAATTTAACTAGCTAGAGGCTCTAAAAAAATCTGAAGCTTTGTTCCTATGTCTTAAAGAATACGGCAAATTGTTTTTCAAGGTGAAGAACGTACATTTTGTACACGTTTCAAGAAGCGTTCCCTGGAAGATGACTCACTTTTGTAACGTGTCCAAAATTCGTACAGATGAAGAAGCTTCAGAAGCAGACAAGTTAGACGAAAAATTCGTTGAAAACTTAAAATTCGAAGAAGAGATGGAGGAACGGTCAAACCCAAGAGAAATTGCCT
Source organism: Stichodactyla helianthus (assembly GCA_015163945.2). Classification (NCBI taxonomy): domain Eukaryota; kingdom Metazoa; phylum Cnidaria; class Anthozoa; order Actiniaria; family Stichodactylidae; genus Stichodactyla; species Stichodactyla helianthus. Next base: position 12,376 of record WUAP02131554.1, on the reverse strand, counting down.
TCGAAAAACAATCAGAGGACCAACCTTCGAGCCTGGTATGTTTTACAGTTTTTACAGTCACGGAGCGTTGGCTTTTGCAAAAGATTGAGAGATCCGATTGTTGGATTAAAAATGTTTTTAATAATAAAAATAATAATTCAATAAACAAAGTTGGAAATTGGAGAGGAATTCAACGTTTTTTAATTCGATTTTTATCGAGTCAGTTAGAAACTATATGCAAATGTTTATAAGAAACATTGATAGTTTGGTAAGAATGACAGTTAAATTTACAATATTATATTGTAAATTAAACTGTAATTCTTACCAAACTATCAATGTTTCTTATAAACATTTGCATATAGTTTTTAAATAATAGAACTCAAAATAAATCATTTGATGCCAGTTTCAAGTATTTTGAAAATAATACCTTTGTTACATTGATTGAAAGGTTAATTTGTTAATTGTCAAAATAATTCTTGTCATTCAGGAATGGCAGCCAGAAGAAACAAATGAATCTTGCACAAACGACATTGAGCTTATGACCAAAAATGTCAATCCTGATCAAAGACAAGACCTGTCAGAGAAAAGAAGGGATAGTGACAGTGAATTCAATCTATACGAATCACCAACAGAAGACAAAAAGTGTAGCAGGCCTATTGCCTTCAGCATCCCAGTTGAGAACTGCTCCACAAGTAGACAGCCACCAAAAAGACTCTGCAATACAGAAAACATTAGAAAAGCAAGTCTTGAAAGTCTGAACAATAAACAAGCACTAGCTGAACAGAGGCGACAGGTAAATTGACAAATATACTTGATGTCATCTTAATATGTCAAGAGTTATATTTTATTGAACTACATTTCATTTTTTGGTAGCCTGGACATTACCTCAGGACCTAGACCTTTGGGTTTATGGCTTTTTTAATCAAGAAATTACTAAGATTTTTGTATCAAAATTTTATGGACATAAGACAATACAACAGTACAACAGTAAAAGTGATGTGTCTGATGTTAAGAATAAAATATAAACAATTCTTTAATTTTCATTGATTACATTGATTTATTTATTGTCATTGACTGAAAAACAGGGGCTCTCACCAGGTACCTGCAGCAGGAGGAAATTGAAAAGCTACCTATTGCTGTTATCAGTTTTTAATGCAATTAATTTTCAATTTTATTAATATGTAAACAAGTGGATTTTTCAAACTGTCAATCCACTGTACTAAGAAGGCATTCATTTTTTAACAGGGGGTGGGGTGGGTCAACTCTTTTTTACCCAGCCAAAAGGGGTGGGTCATCTTTCAATTTTTGTAATAATTCTGTAATAATTTAATCTCTGAATTGGTTTTTTATCAGTTGCATAATTTGGGGGGGGGTCATATTTGTAAACCAAAGCTAATATGGGAGACTGAAATCTTTGATACACTTGTAATTTAACTGTAATTCCTCTCCCCCCTGTATAATGATTGGAATTGCTTCTTTGAATAAAAATCTGAGTTTCTGACGGGGCTTGAACTCATGACCTCCTGGATACCAGTATTCATGGTGATTAAAATACAGTGCATAAAATCAAATTCCAACTGACAATCCAAGCCAGAAGAGTTAAAATTATCTTTCTAAATTTCACCACAGCAACACAAAGAAAACCGAATTCAAAGAATTCATGAAAGACAAGAGGCTGCTAGAAAACTGGCCCAGAATGTGGATACACTGCTTCAGCAGAGAGCACTTGCTCAGAGTGGCTTGACTGATGGTGCAATAAAACGTATGTCTCCAAGTGAGATTATAGCCACAGCACATTTGGTTTCAAGGAACTTTAGAGCCCTTACCAGCCAGCTCGGAAATGATTTGTCTGTCAAGGACAACGAAAAGGAAGGAATGCACAGACAATGTGATGCAAATCAAAATGAGAGAGTTCATTGTTTCCAGAAGAAATCAAGTGTGGCTTTTACTGTCAGATGTGATGGTGGAAACAAACCAGGAAAGTCCAAGACACCATTCAAAGAGCAGCAAAGGAAAAAGAAGACACTAACAGCAGAAGATCTTGAGGAGAAACAACGAAAAGCAGAAGCAAGAAGAAATGTAAGAACTCCCAACTAGAATACTCTTAATCATAAAAGAATAAAAAAGAATGAGAAAAAATGGTTTAAAAAATATCCATACCTTCCCCTTGGGGGAACTCCTGGGTAAAAGTATCAGGTATGCTCATCGGAAATTTTCAAAAATACCCCTAAAAGATACCGGAAGCCCTTGAAAAAGAGTGTGGCTGAGCGATTTTTAACCCCTAAGAGATACCAATATTATAATAAAGACTGTTGAAATGTTAAGTATAACTGACAATAAAGTGCCTAAGCTATGTGTAACTATAAATATAAACACAACTGTGAAAAGCAATTGAACTATCCCGCTTTTGATACCCTAAAAGATACCAGGGAGTTCTGAAATTCTAAACTTCAATTTTAACACCCTAACCGACACCAAATCTCACTGATTTTTACCCCTAAGAGATACAACAAGCATACCTGATACTTTTACCCTGGAGTGTGTTAGTTGGTTTTTGACCCTCCCTTCCAAACCTGCTACCTTCAATCTTTCTCCATCCAGGTTTTGGAAACTCAAAACTCCTATCATGGCATAATGTATAGAGGCTTTGAACCATCATTATGTGATGGCAGCCATGACAGGAGGCACAACAATACAGTCTTTTTCCCTTGGGAAACTGAATTCTTTCTCATGTAAATCAGATTCTATTGTTCCTGCCTACCTTCATGGCTGCCATCATGTGATGTTGCAAAGCCTCTTTAGCTGGAAAATTGTAATTTATTAAAAAAATTTATCTTATTTGCACTATTAACAGAAGAGAAAGCAAGATCGCATTCAGAGAGTAAGGGAGAATCGTGAGGCCCTCTTAGCAATGGCTAATGACTTTGAAAAATACAAGTTACTGCAGTTGATGACAGACACTCCAAAAAAAGATGCCAACTTTCTGGAGCAAAATAAAGAGGCAGCCCTGCTTGCTGAAAAACTTGCCAGCCAATTTGACAGGTTAAACCAGAGATACAGTGATGATTTAACAAGAGCTGAAAATTTTAAAGCTTGTCAGCCACAGATTTTTTTTGGTCCTTGATGTAAACATTCTTGGTCACTCCTAGCATGTGTCACAGCCTGTAAACACATATATTTAATAAGAGGCCATTTATTTTTATTGGAGAGGGGAAACAGTGGTTTTAGGGAGCACACAGAGTTAAAAGTGGGTCACCACACACACACACACACACAAATCAGGTTTGTATTAAAGTAAAGACTACAAAAAATTAATAGGGGGGCACATGTTTTACTACCACTAATAACTTTTTGTTTCTGTTGCCTTAGTAACAAAACCCACATCAACTTACTGATAAACCAACTTATGAACTAAAATGTAACTTTCTCACAACCATCAAAGGATACAGTTATGCAGTTATCATTGTTACCTATTTTTTCAAAAAAAAAATTTTTTTTTTGCAGTGCACACACTACATAAGATTTTTTACAAAACTTCATGTAATTATTATTTTGAGGAAGCTTTTAAAAAGTGTGAATAAAATGGATTTTTTATGGTGTGATGCAATTTTTCATTAATGCAAAAGTCTCCAGGGTTCGTGCTACTACTTAAAATCCTTGAAAAGTCCCTTGAAAATAGCAAAGTTGCTGGATACTCCTGGAATTCACCTTGAAATTGCTACAGTTCAAAATGTCATTTCTAATCTTCCTTTAAGAATGGCAAGTTTGGTAACTCATATGCTATTTTCCATTATCTAAAGTCGATGTTATTGAGCTTCAAAACCTTTTTCAAGTCATAGTTAAAGTCATAAAATGATGTGTGTTTGTGCCTATAAATTGTTAAGAAAGAAAAATCCAAACAAAATTAGTCCTTGAAAATTGTAATTTGGGGCCTTGAAAAGTCCTTGGATATCGTGTTGGAGATGTAGTGCAAACCCTGGTCTCCTGTGCAGCCACTATTAGGGTCATTTCTAAACTAGCTAGTGAGGGGAAGAGAAATTTAGAGATTATCTATTAGTGGCCACTATTAGGTCATCTCTAGCTGCATAGGAGATTACAAATTCAAGTGGTCACTATGAAAAAATGAAAAAAACCCTCATGAAATGGGTTTTGTTCACATACTTTTTACAATACGGATTGATTGTCTGTTTTATGAAGTTTTTTAAATTTTAATAATTTGTTTTTTCTATAAAAATTTGGGGTGTTTATAAATTATCCAAGCTGAAATCCACAATGTTTTGTATATTGGGAACAACCCAAATCTTTTTGTAATGTTTTTATTTTAATATGCATTTTGTAAACTATTTAATTATCATATGCTGTATTAACAGTGAATGTGCAAATCAACCACAATAAAGAAAAAAATTATAACATTAAGGTCAATAACTGTGTCTGTTATTAAAAGAAAAAATCGCTTAACCATTTGAAATTTTCAGAATCTATTTATTGTGTTCTGCCAGCCCCAACAGGCAAAAATAACAATTTACATTAATTCTTTGAAATTATTCCTTTTTCTGCTACAAATTCAATATTGTCTCTGTATTTTATGGTAAAGGGACCCTCAGACTGAAAAAGCTCTGAGCTTTTTTCATCTTTATCATCATAAACAGTAGAAATAACTGCTTCTCTAGTTGGTCTTGGTTTCTTGGGAAACCTATTCAGTTTCTCTCCATAGTAACCCAGCCCTCTTTTACTTGTGGGCTTTCGGCCGTCACTAGAGATAGGCTCTGTTATCCCTACCTGTGAAGACCCTAAGCTTTGTCCTTCTTTCCATCCTTGTTTCCTCATCACTTGACCTCCAATCCCACGGGTGTACTTTTCAAAACTTCCAACCCTGTTTGGATCAATATCTTTTCCTTGTCTCCATTGTTCTTCTAATCTTAACTGGAGTAGAGCTTTTGCATCCATATCTCCACCACCTAGAAAGTACAGTACAGATGTTATACTGCCAATATTCTGAATCATTGCACGTTTGTACATCCTCAAAAAACAAATTTTTCACACAGTCAAATTGAGTTCTGGAAAATATTATCTTCACATTATCCATGCATGTAGAAATTGATTGATAACTTGGCACTGCAAAGTTAGCTTGGACTCCCATTCAGTGATTGCATTCATAGTTAGACTTAATTAGTTGTCTAAGCAACTAATATGGCTGTGCATTTTTACTTGTCACCTAAAGGCTCACCAAAATACATTTATGACTTGTAAAAATACACAGCCCTACTGCTGCTTAGCCAACTGATAACCTCTATTTAATATATGACTAGTAGGTCCTGCTTTGGTGCTCCTTTGAAAACCATTCACAAAAATTATGATTAAAAAAATAAATGATAATAATAATAACAATGGGATTTGGCAGTGGCATTTCCAAGGAGTGGCTCTTCATCCACTGAAACATCCAATATTGGAATTTAGAATGTTGATTTTTGTGGAGGGAGAAAAACCCTTGAAGCACAGGAGAACCACTCTATTCTCATGTGATAGCAAGTCTGAGTATCAAACCCAAGACCACAGTAGTAAGAGGCAAGTGTTCTCACCACTATTCCACCTGTGCTTCCCTATTTGACAGGGTCTAAGTATGCTGAAGTACCTGGGCTAGGTTGTTTATCAAATATTTTCCTGTCTGGCCTTCCCACTTGGTCATTATTACTAAGTACATATTTGTGTCTCACATTCTCTCAAAGTCTCCAGTAAGCATGATCCTCACTACTGATTAAGGGCAAATAAAAAAAAATACTTTATGTTTAATAAATGCAATAATTTACCTTCTTCTTCATAAATGCTCATATCAACATCCCAGTCATCAACTGTCTCTTCATCAAAATCGGCTTCTTCTTGTTGTTTCCAAAATGCTGCATCTGTGTACCACACAAGGCCACTTCCTCCCTTTTCCCATTTTAGTTCAATATAATCCTCAAAAAGCCTTTCCTTGGTGCGTTCTTGGCTTGTCACATCATTGTGTAGTGCTTCATGTCTATCCCATTCCTCAAGTTCACCATCTGAGCTATCATCTTCATATACTGAGTTCTTATCCATACCAGTATGTTTTTTTTCTTTCTTAGATTTACTCTTCAACCTTCTTTCAACATGAAGTTCACACTTTGAAATTTTATTTGTTTTGGAATTTTGAAGCAAGTCTGTTTTTTGGTAATGACAGTTACTAACAGTGTTACTTTCAGTTGAATCTCCCAAAGTTGAACCAGATGGATTCTTAAGATCACAAAAAGAATTTCTCAAATTTCTTTTATCACTCTCATCACCAGTGTTCCTTGCATAGTAACTGCATTCTGAAACTTCACTTTCAGTAGTCTCAGTCATTTCTGATTTTGAATCATGAGAATGAGGAAAATCATCTACTTTCTCATCATTGCTGTCTTTCATGCATTCACATTGGCCATAATCAAATGGAACATTTCCATATTTTCGTTTTTTACTCCTTGGAAAAGTCAGGCCCAGTTTCTTAATCAAATGTGGAGGAAATTTACATTTTCGGATTAATTCTATGAAAATACACAAAGGAGTCCCAACATTTCCATTTGGCATAATGGATGGAGGACTGAGTTCTGGTAACTTTTTCAAGTCATTTGGTTCAAATTCTTCCCTAGTTCTTACATTCTTCAGTTTTTCTTCTTTGGTTAGGTATTGACCTTCACTGCCATCTGAAAAGTTAAGAAAAAGAAATTACTAAGAATATGCATGAAGATTGCACTCTATAAATGTTTTGGGTAGCTGTAGCTAGTCGGAGTCCCTTTTTACAAACTCTTCCCCTCCCTCCATTAAGGGTTTTAAAATTAGGTAAAATTTAAGTTTTACATTAAAATACTCTTAGTTAGAAGACAAGGAGAAATATTCAAGCTAATTTCATCCTACTGTACTTCAAGCTTACCTGCTGTACAAGTCAATCGTAGTTTTGAAATCAGAGCTTTCTCTTTGAATAATTTTCCTCCTTTATCGACCCAGTTTTGCCCATTATACGCCTTGATAAACTTTTCCATTTTGTCCTTGTACAGTTTAACAATACAAAAGCATGTAGATGGCTTCTTTATCGCGTTCTGTGCAGAGTCTATTTGCTTGTCATTTCTCTGAACTTCAGGCCTGTGTCTATAGTGGAAACACACGAACCCTTTTTCTTCCACAAATTGAGAAAAGAATGCTCGAACATCAGCTGAATGAAGCTCTGAAGGGATATTACCGACTATTCCATAACAAACCTTCCCGTCTTCTGTGTTCTGGGAGCCTTTTTGTACATCCATCTTCAAGAGTTTTGTCAGTCAAATTTTCTTGCGTCCGTCCGCCATTTTAAAAACGAAACTACTACGTCATACATTTTAACGAGATACTGCTGATCAGTCTGTAGGCTCACAAATACCCACAATGCACCTGGCTGTTAGATTACCGTAACCTAGCAACGATTGCTTCGATTGGAAAGTGTTCATTCGAGTGGGAATGTATGTTCATTCGATTATTAGAAGCTGATCGCTACTGTGCTTTGTAAAAATGCCGATAACTAAGCATCCTAAGACTACTGAACCTCTGTGGAAGGAATGGGACTACAAGGCACAGAAGAAAGGGGTCCATCACACGGTTTATTCAGTCAATGGCGACCAGTACACTGGAGAATGGAACGACAACAAAAAGAACGGTCATTGATCAAAAATTATGGCTCATCAAATGATATAAATGTTTCTAACTCATCGTATTTCTGTTCCCTTGTTTTACAGGTAAAGGAACGATGCAATGGAAGAAGAGTCGTACTATCTATGACGGTGATTGGAAGGACGATAGAAGATGTGGGTTTGGTACTTACAGTGTACGAGACGCCACTGGGTTTAGAAAAATATATTCCGGAGGATGGAAGAATGACAAAAGACACGTGAGTTAACGAAAGATTCATTGCGTTTAGTACCTTAAAACATCTAAATAACTTTCTAGTATGAGAGAAAAGGGTTAAGGAATAAAAATGGGAGCAAGAACAGGAAAGAAAAAGGATTTAAAGAATTGAAAGACTCACTTCTTTGGTTCATTTTTCTTTTCAGTTTCCCCCTTTTTTTATGTATCTGGGGCAAGCAAAAGTTTGAGAAATAACTACATAAAACTTCTTCTTATTTAATATTAATGACTGTTAATTTTTCTATTTATGACTGATTATTGTTTCTTTGCAACCAGGGATATGGGACAAATTTTTATTCAGTAAATGAGTACTATGAAGGGGAGTGGTATGCCGACCAGCGCAGTGGCTGGGGTCGTATGTATTATGCAGATGGATCAGTTTATGAAGGTGAATGGTATGATGACAAAAGAAATGGAGATGGGATGTTAAGACTAGGTAAGAAAACAATCAGGTATACTTCAGAAATTGATTGCACATATACCTCTTATTAGCCAAGTGAGAGGTCCATACCGTAAGTTATGGACCAAGGTTTTTTCCACTGCCTTATGGCCCAAGCGCATAGTGCGTGGGTCAGGAAAAAGTGAAAAAAAATGAGGTTCCATAAAGGTAATACAGGCAACAAAATTGTGCAACTTGACATGCATTGTTGCGTTGCAAGTTGCAGTGTAAATGTTGCTCAAATTACCACTCCATGCTCAACAAATTTTCTTGGTTGCGAAGGGTTGAGATGGATTATACTTCATGAGAAGAGACTGAGGGCATTTGAAATTACCTTTCCATATAAAATAAGGTTCATTACATAGCAGGCCCAAATGAAAAATGAATATTTAAACCAATAATTGATCACCATATATTTAATAGCCCACAATCTGAGATATGCTTCACATGTCATGCACAAAGGTTTCAGTATGAGGATTCGTGCTAAATTAAATCACCATCACTGAGCATTATGCACAAAGCCCCAAATTGAAACCTTTGTGCATGATTTATTTGCTCATGCTGTTGTCTTATGACCAAGCTTTCTCTGCTAAATCCATCTATTATAAAGCCAAACACAGAGGGTGCAATGCCATACCTCTCTCGTCTTGCTTTAATAGGCTAACAAGTCTTACTTTGTTCCTTTATTCCTAGCAAATGAAAATCGTTATGAAGGAGAATGGAAAAATGGGAAGAAGCATGGAAAAGGAAATTTTTTCTATTTGGACAAGGGACAAGTGTATTCAGGGGTATGGGTGGAGGATATCCCAAAATGTGGAAGCATGGAAGACTTTGGCAGAGAAAGAGCTCCAAGCCCTACTACTTATCCACTTCCAGAGGTACATTATTATCATTAATGTCGAAAATAACTTTTCAAAATTTCCATGTTGATGACAACTACTTTTCCAGAGGGAAACCAGGATTTCCACAGGGTATAGGGAGGGTTGGTCTAAGGGGGCTGAGTTGGGGACATAATAACTTATTCTTCTTTTACTACTACTACTTATATTAAGAGCAGTTTTCTGACGAGTGGGAAACTCATGATCCACTGCCCTTTTTGTCTAGGTTGTGATGGCACTAAACCTGTGAAACAGAAACTAAGCATTAAGCTAAAGTCTAATAGACAAACAGATACAAAAGAAAACAATGGAATTAGTGTCTACTAATCTCTATTAGACTACTAAGTTAAACTATTTCATAGATTACTACAATTCTCAATGTTCTGCAAACTCAGACATTTCAACAGCTAGTTGTGAAATTGTAATAAGTTAGTAATCTGCAATACTTCTCATCTTTTTCATACAGTGTAAATTACAGGATCTCAAGACCATCCTAAAGGAGACAGAGGAATCATTTCTTGATGATCAACAATAACATTGATATTGCTTCTTATCTCATTAAGAAATAATTTCCATTTATTTCTGAATATTTGATTGTATTAGACTTACAGTTAAAGACACAGGTTGTCTTTGGGTTTATGGATGGAAAGTTAATATCATAGTGTCATTTATAGCAACTAGATAAAATGATGCTATTTTATCTTTCATGGTCAAGTTGCTAAGCAAAAATGCTTTGTAAACTACCTGATGGCATCAATGAAAATTAATTTTTTTGTTGATTTTCACGTTATTCCAATGTTTTCTAGAAACGTTTTATGACACAGTTTGTATAAACAGCCATCTTAGTTTCCCTTTGCTTTGCTATAATTATGACATATACCTCTGAATATTTAGACTATATTTTTATTAATAAACTAATGTAAATCACATTCATGTTTTCAATATGCATTTAAATTACAAGTAAAATAAAAATATGATCCATCATCATGAAAAAACCTGGTTTGTTATAATTGCTAATCAGTTAGACACTTCCCCGGGCTGGGGCTACAGGGCCATACATTCTCTTTTCAAGTTAAACATTAAGAAAGAGAAAGTATCTCAAATGTTCAGTTTATCAACAAGAGTTTTTCTTGTTAAAACAGACACAACATGAAACTCTAAACTACACAACATTTGGGAATTCCATGCTGTAAAGCAACTTTGATTATGCAAGGTTTAACAAATTTATAGCTAGTTCTGTTCACAATGAAAATTTTTATCAGGTGGCAATTTTACTTCAAGTTGACTGATCCCTTATAGGAAATGGAAAGAGAAATTTGGTAGTATTTGTAAGACTAATTATACTAACATAAGCAACAATGGTTATACAGTGGTAGCTAGTAGGCCTTATAAGCTTTATGGTTCCTTATTTCATACTTGACATGGTTTTCTTTGTTATTCATTGGTATGTATCTCTGATACACATCCTGATGAATATGTTAATGAGGGATGTATCTAGATATTGACCCGGTCAATACATCCCTCGAATTTGTAATGAGTTTATTACAAACTCAACATATCCGAGGCAGGATTACGAAGAACGTCCCAGCAAAAGACCACTCATTAGCAATCTATTGGTGAGACTTTGGCTTATAGTCAACCCCACTCTCACAGCTAAAAGTTTGCAAGCCCAAGAATCATCAGGTGATCTCTTTGCATCCCCTCCTCCATGTGGGACGAGTCAAAGCATTCACTATGATGTAATTATCTTCTACACAGACTCTTATTGCTAAAAAACAATTGATGTATGAACATGACTGTGAGTATTACTGCACTGTCTTCTCTTGAGAATTGCTGTGTTGTGAAACCTTCTCAAGTGTGAAATAAAACACTTGTACCTTGAATGTCGGCAATATGCCTGTACATCCCTTTGGCCTATGGCCCTCAGGATGTACATGGCTTATTGCCTCCATTCTTGGTATTTAACTCATACAACATAACTTCAAAAATATAGTTTATGCAGCACTGCTTGATTTGTTTAATTTTGTATTTTTTCAGGGTTCATACAGGTTTTGGAAAGTCTTGGAAAGGTTTGGAAATTGATCATACATTTTTCCAGTACCTTGAAAACTTTGGAAAATTGATATTTGGTCTGCTAGGCTATTAGAGAAGTTACGGATTTTTTGTAGCTGATTATTTTGCATTGGTAAATGTATGTTGAATGTTTCAGATCCATGAATTTGGCTTTATTTTTGTGCTTTGTGTGGTTTTGGAAATTTGAGTCAATGGGCTTTGGAAAGTTTTGGAAATTCTCACAAGGATCCTGTATGAACCCTGTTTTTTCCTAGATGTTACTTGTAGCTTTAAAGCTGCAAAAGGCATTAGATTGCTTGCATTTTAGACTAGCATTTGCAATCAACTTAATCTAATGACATGTTCATGTTGCTAGTTAGGAGAAATCTCTGTCAGGGAAAAGAGCTGGAGCCATCAGTGTCCAAATGTAGATCAATAAGCACAGCCAACTTGACACCATTTTGATCCACACTGCTGCTTCACTGTAACTGAGTTTCCCAAAGTCAGAAGAGCTGTTAGGCCTATTGATCATGAAACAGCCATAATTGTTTAATTAGTTAAAGTACAAACAAAAGTCCCCCAAAAAATTGATGCATAATTTGCAGATGTGTTTTAGAATTTTTTTTTGAACAAACGTGGGTGTAATGAAATTTTCAATGGTTGAGCTGATGTCTGAGGATGACTCATTGGTATTTGTCTTTGGGGGTAATTAAGTGGTCTTGGGGACTTTTCAAAGAATGCTAAAATGCAATTCAAACAACTTACAAGGCAACACAGCTGGTGAATAAAATTTAGACAATGATCCAAATGCATGTATAATGCTCGATTTCATTGAACCCTCAACACAAATTTCAGCTTGTGTCTTCATTTGGGGGTAGGGGTGACCAATGCCCTTCATGCAGTGTTGAATCTTAGAGGTTAGGGTGTACATGGATGATCATGATGGGCTAATTTTGGTGTTTATCAATTACCATGGCCAGTCTCCTGAGATATAGCTAAGGTTCATGTTTTTTTCCCTGTGTAAGAGTCGGTAAATTCCTTAACTTTTAATTACACATTTTGAACGCGCGGTACGGTCTTCGGTAAACGGTTCCTA
>WUAP02131543.1:0-13776 GCA_015163945.2 Stichodactyla helianthus | reverse complement strand
TTAACAAGAAATCTTTCTTTAATGTTTTTCATTAGAGCCTTGAGCCTGCCCTTAGCCGGATCCACGCCCCCCCCCCCCCCCCCCTCCCTCCCTCCCTCCCTCCCTCCCCCTCCCCACACACACACACATTCAGGATGATTCGTAACAGCAAACATGTTTCTTATTCTTTCATTTACTTTCTCTTTCCCACTTCAAGCATTTCCAAGTCCAGAGGAACAGTTAATCGAGCAACTCCTCGAGAAATACAGACAGGAAGCCCGGCCCGTAGAAAACCCAGATGTAACGACTAATGTTACGTTTGGAATGGAACTTGTGCAGTTGGTCCATGTGGTAGGTGTCACGATGAAATAGCGCGTTATAATTGGATGACACACAGAGAAAAATCATGGAACTCAGTGTCACTGCATTCCGTACCGCGTATGTGCTTTATTCTGTACCGTACGTTTCCCACTCACATGAAAACCAGTCAATGTTTCTCGACCGTTTGACAACAGGCGCTGGTGAGAGTTAAAATCTACGAAGGTTCCGTTGTTATGAAACAACGTGGGTCAACCACAACAGAGCGAGGCTCCAAACTAAGGCGAAAGCCAAAAGATCGAATTGAAATTTGATTTTTGCGGAGCGAGGAAAGCGGAGAAGCTGAAGAAAAACCCTTGAAGCACAGGAGAGAGCCAACAAACAACTCTACTCACATGTGATAGCAGGTCCAGGGATCGAACCCACGACCCCAGTGATGACAGGCAGTGCATTAGCAGCGCACACCACCCATTCTTACGGTCCATGAAACTAAGACATATCGCTACAAACTTTAATGAATTGGAATGTTTCCACCATAAAGCTACTTAAAAGTTTTCGAGTCATGAAGCGTTTGGCGTGAGGCCTCGTTGCGTGAGGCCGTAGGTACTTTCCCCACTCCAGCAATATTAAGAAAGATCGCATTTTCTTCTAGAATGATCGAAACCAAATGATAACAACGAATGTTTGGGTTCGTCAGGTAAGAAACACTAATGATTAATCTGCAAAGAGCCTTTAGGTAATGTAAAAACGGTCTTTGAATGGTGGACTCGCGATGGGAAGATTAACACAACAACAGTTTTGTTCGTGCTTTTCCTACTCATAGTTAATTCATCAATTCTGGTCTCTACAGCAAAGGCGGATTCAAGATTTTTTAGTAGGTCCACTTCCAGGATTTTTTAAGAGGGGTTCACTATTTATGATCGGGATTTGAGCAACATAAATATTAAATCCATAATTGAATATAGGTGGCTCATATCAGCCCTCCCCTGGATTCACATTTCTTTATAATTTATGACAATTTTGAAAGGCTACCATTCGTTTAGTATTCAACCAGATACGACCAAACTCAGGAATCTTGAATATTTTTATGTGCTCTTTCTTGTATAGTGTTCGTTTCTTAAATATGCTAATTAGTGAAATTCGTACCCAGCCCATTGCTCGATTCGGGCCACTTGTGTCCATGCAAAGTGCCCCTCAAATTTGATGCAAATGAGCCAACAAGAAATGCTTTATGGGTCGTAAGAAAGCTTGACGTAATGTTTACAAACATTGTCATTGTGATGTTAGTGTGCCACCCATCTAACATTGGATTTTGTCGCAATGCTTTGTTGGATGATCCAATAGATTTCTGGTTGGCAATTTAAATGACAATTAACTAAAACACAATACCTCATCGTACGTCAACCTATATGAAACCTCAGTGGACGCTGTTTGTCTTTGTCCATGCCTCCTGATGCGGACTGAAATCTTTTTTGCTAGCTCAACGGGTTGCTTCACTAATCACTTTTCTGCTTTATTAAATTATTCAATGACTTTTAGGTTTGGAAAAACCAGCTTCTTATGTGGGATCCAAACAAATTCCAAGGAATCAAGCAGGTCAGATTGGACCCTAGTAAAGTATGGATTCCAGATATAGTCCTTTATAACAGGTATTCGTGTGAGATGTTATATTTGGCTCAAGTAGAGCGAACAATAAACTTTTCAATGTGTGCTGATTTAAATTAAATCAAATTATTAAGTTATAATATTAAAGTTTTTGAATATTTGGTTTGGTTTCCAAAGCTGAAATAATCTCATAAATACTGTTTGTATGATTGCCATAGTGCTAGCAGTGAGTTCAGCGGTGGTACAGAGAAGTACAAGACGCCGGTAATCGTGAATTTCGATGGCAATAACCAATGGTACAGCCCGGCTTCCTTCACAAGTACATGTAAGATTGATGTCACATATTTCCCGTTTGATTACCAAACTTGTTCGATGAAGTTTGGCTCTTGGACGTATGAGGTGAGCAGGAAAAAAAAAAAAATTCTTGGCGTCTCCCCTTTATTAGAGAACCCTTCTCAGTCGTCTCCCCTACTTTAGAGAACTCTTCCTGGCGTCATTCTTTTATTAGAAAACCCTCCTCGTCTCTCCTTTATTAGAGAACCCTCCTCATCCTCCGTTTATTAGGGAACCCTCCTCGTCTCCCCTTTATTAGGGAACCCTTCCCGTCTCCCCTTTATTAGAGAACCCTTGCCGTCTTCCCTTTATTGGAGAACCCTTGCCGTCTTCTCTTTATATTAGAAAACCCTTCTCGGCGTCTCCCTTTTATTAAAGAACCCTTCACGTCTCCCCTTCACGTCTCCTCCTCGTCACACAAAAATAACATTGCAGGCCCTTGTATCTAGTTATTGACACAGGATTCTCATTCGCTTCAGATTATCCACCTAAACATGCTTCCAGAAAATGCCTCCATGATATCAATGTATATTGAAAGCGCAGAATGGGATTTGATCTCTGCGTACAAGACACGTGATGCCAAACTGTACCCCTGCTGCAAGAACAAGCTGGTCGATATCACCATGCACATCAAAATCAGAAGAAAACCTCTCTTTTATCTGTTCAACCTGGTCGTGCCTTGTATGATTATTCTCTCAATGATTCTCCTGGGGTTCTTCTTGCCCCCAGAGTCAGGTGAGCGTATAACCTTGAGTATTACGATCCTGTTGGCAATGGCCGTCTTCTTGCAACTCGTCGGAGAAAGCCTGCCACGGAACTCCGAAACAATACCTTTGCTGGGCACCTTCTATATCGCCATCATGGCGGAAATCTCCATTTCACTAATGCTGACGTGCTTTGTTCTAAATATTCATTACCGTGGAACGGGTAACTCGGCTCAAGAGGTGCCAGTCTGGGCCAAGATCTTCATCCTTGATTGGCTAGGCTACGTTTTGTGCGTTCGAAGGTCCTTCAGAAGTGAAAGCGCCAAGCAAGCAAATGTCCCGGAGAAACGGTTCGTCGATAGTCGTAACAAAAAAGGGTACTCGGTGTCTCTGGCTTACGAGTATGCCGACATGAACTTTGCTCCATCGTCCAGCTGCCACTGCAGCCGCTGCATGCATGCGCGCGGGTTGATGTACAATAATTCCGACCGCAATCATATACACAGTCCAGATATGCCGAAGTATATTGAAAACCGATTCCCTGGCGAAGCGTCTCCGACGGGGTCTTCGGGATGGAAGCGTCGACAAAACGAGCCGAATTTAACAGAAGAAATTAGCGTTCTTTCCAACAGCATTCGCGAGCGGGAAAAAGTCGAAAGGTATCAGGAAGATTGGAAGTATTTTGCCATGGTTATGGACCGCATGTTTTTCTGGTTGTACTTTACTACTATTATTATATCTTCTTTAACAATAATTCTACGTAGGCCATGACGTCACGAGCGTGCCTCTTTTGAGGAGTTCTTAAGCAAGTTTAACATCGGTGCTCTTCCAGATTTCCTGGCATTTTTAGCCTGGTTCTCTACTTCCTGGAAATAAAATCATGGTACCACCATTGATAAAAGATGGAGGATTGCTTATGATTGGTATTTCAAGGGTGGCAACCGAAAGTGTCTGGTTTACATAAAATGTCTTGAAGCTGACGAAGATTATAATGAAATAGAACTGCAATCTGCACTTGATCTGGTATGTCCCTATAGCAGCTGTGATGTAACTGTGAAATGCTTTAAAATATAAGGTGGTGTTAACTGAATGGTCACTTTGACTTATCAAGTTGTCATATTTTTTCCCATCGCAACCACGAGTGGAAGTGAAAGACGAAAGAGATCGATACCAATGAAGTGCTCGATTTGCAGGAACAGCAAAAGTATGATTTTACAATCGCTGATGTATAATAAACCCGTGAATTGTTTTTCGGGGAATACGGACTGCATTAACACGCTGCTCGCATTGACTGAAACATATTGTAACTCCCATACAAATATAGCATTGAATATTATTTCTTGATCTTCCTCATTTGAGATGGTTCTTAGATTTAAATTTCTCTGCAGATGTTTTTCCTAGAAAGGCATTAAGCTCCAACTGAGCCGCGAAGTTCCAGTTTTATGTCATTGTTACCGTCAGAAAACGCATCTTTATACATATTTTCACTTCTTAACTTTTGTAGTTTATTCCATTGACAGTTGATAGAGTAGCACTCGATAGGTGAGTGCATTAGGGGTGATTACGATAAGGCCCGTGAAATAGTTAGTAGTCTACTAGAGGTTAGTAGACACTAATTCTGTTGTTTTCTTTTGAGTCTATTTGTCTTTTAGACATTGACTAGTAAATTTTATTTCAGGGGTTTATGGCAATGACTATTATTGGTAAGGTAGCACCGCGCTTAGGCCTGATAAACCAAGGATGAAGATAAGAAGACACTGCCCCTGCCCACGGATAGTTGTTTTGACACTTTATCTAATTGTAGATGGGTTACTTACATCCAGAAAATAATTATAGAACAGTATTAGTTTATTGAATAGCGCCATATTTGATCAGGAAGAACCTTTCCTTGACATTGTGTCTCTCTGGCAGAACATGACAACGAAAATCCTTTTTCCTTTTCCTTTTTGAGCTCAGTCCGGACGAATTCACAGCCCTCTTAAAGAAATCAATACAGTCACTATCAGAGAACTTTGTAGTTTTTTCAAGGAGCCTTTTGAGCCAATTAGTACCGTGCGGTTATAATAATGCCACAATAAGTCAGGAAGTTGTCGCCCGCGAAACGTTCCCCCACAAAAATTTGTATAAAATGTAAAAAACAGTTTCTGAAATGACCGCTCAAATTAGTTGAACTTTGCTTCATTACTATGTCTCATAAATGATTTCTGACTTCGATTTGTTAACAACACTAGAGAAAAACGACTGCGCATGCTCATTGTCTGTATGCAAATTAGCCGAAATCGTCTTCGTGCTACACAGGCAGCCCAAGCAATGTTCTTGTGTACAATTTACAGTAAATGTATGTGGTGAATCTGGTATGACACGAATGTACGATTTTGTTAAATAAATCTTGAGGAAACTTTAAACCCACGGCACTGTGTAAAAAGGCAAATTTTCGACGATTTTCAAGTATTGAATACTTCTTACAGATCAGGTATCAATCTACAGTATTCAGTACGCGGTATAGATGTCATGTTCACCTTGAGTATTCGGATTGAAAACTTCGGAATACTTCCTGTACTAAATACTGCCTGGGTTTTCTTGTCGGTATACTGCGAGTCAAAAATATGTCTAGAGTATAGTATTTATACTTTACGTTAAGCCGAAATTTACAGACTGTTTGACGTTTACTTGGTAAACTTGGTAATGGTTGTTTTCACATTTATGGCCCGTCTAAGAGACGAGGAAGCAAGCTCTTATCATGAGTCACAAAATTAGAGTTTGAACCCTACAGGACGATAATTTCTCCTCCAGAATATCCTTGCTAATCGTCAAATATGAAGCGAGTAATTCATGATTACAGATCGATAAATTCGCTGTTCTTATGCGCGGACCGTTTGGGGTAGACATTGACTTTCGTCCAAGGGAAGAGTTAACATGCACACTTAACTCTGATTGGCCAATGTTAGTATCCCGCCGTGAATCAATCAAACTTCCTTCCCCGACGTGTTACTGACTTTGGCCAATTAGAGGCTTACTACGATAACAAAATGCCAAAACTTGTCAGTTCTTAAAACTTTATTCTTAATTTATACGATATCTTGGTCCCACAAAAGTATACCACCGAAAAGTTTTGTATACTCGGAGAAAAGAAACATTTCTTTTCACACTAAAACTCTCTTGAATTCTTGGAAACGTGCTAAAATGCACGCATGCTCAAACGTTTTTCTCTGGTGTCTTTGTTAGCGGGAAACAATTTCGTGTGCGCAGAACGTAACTAACTGCATAGTGCGCAACTCCTTAACATCACGCAAAGGATATTCAACCTCGCTACTATTAACGAAATTTCTTACGCCTTTAACTGAGCACAGACTGCGCACAAAATGAAATTGGTTCTCTTAGTATAAACGTTTTTTATAGAAAATACTGGTAGGTAGTTCATCTTATTATATTGAAGTAGGTTTAATATTGCTCAACATATCATGTAAGTTTACTGAAAAGTGAGTGATTTTGATGAATTACAGCACCTGCTATCGAAGAGCTTTAAAAGTTAGAAAGATAAAAACTGGACACTGGATGATGGATTTTTTTTTTTTTTTTTTTTTTTTTTTAATTTCCTTTATGTTCTCTAGATGAGTCTGCGACTCGATACTGTGTGTTTTCATTGAGATTTAAACCCCATTTACACTGAAAAATGAACAGCAAGGCAAGGAGAACTTTCGACAAAGATGACCCTGTTCTGCGGCAAGGCAAGGAGAGTTTACACGCACTTGCCTAGTCCTTGCTTTTCTTGAAAAGGACAAGGGGAAACTTTTGTGAACAACACTACTGACCATGCGCAAAAGCATTCACGCATGCTCAATGAGACAATTTTCTATCCTCCAGGCAAGATAAGGCGTTTACGCCAGTGTACAATTGTCAAGCTGCCGTTTTCGTCGCTAAATGGGTGTAGTCCGAAATCAGAAATATTAGAACGGGAAGAAGTCGCTACAATTTACACTCAAAAAATTATCCTTGCCTTGACGAAAAATAGAATAAATCCTTGCCGAAAGTCATCCTTGCCTTGCCAGTTAAGCTCACTGTCTAAATGGGGTTTTAGTCTAGAAGTGTGTTTTTAACGTGAGATTTTAGTAAAACAAAACAAGAACATAAACCGCGCTTAATAACCACATCAATCAACTAATAAAAGGCTTGACTATCCGGGAATTTTGGTTCAAAGTAAATACTATTATCATGGATCATGGGATAAAAATCAGTGGTTATATTATCCCTTCGTTTAGGAACAGTATATTGTAAATTCAAATTTTTCCCATTGCATTTTTTTTTTTGGCTCAATAGACCATATTTACGATAGCCACCATGATGGCTTTCATATTGTAATGCAAATTAGCCATGCGGTTGGGTAAACATTGCAAGAAAAGACCATTTTTAAAAGTTCGCTCGTCCTAGAGAATTAAACTATAAAAACGAATGGCTATAACTACGTGAAAAACTTAGAACGATAACAACACGACGGAGCCAACACTCAGACAATCAAAAAGCAGACGGGTCGCAGCTTTGTAGCAAAACAGCCAGTTGACTGCCTTCTACTAGCACAAGGTAATGAATGACTAGAGCTAACTCTAACCTTAGATAAGCACATTAAGGAAACACGTCACAGGGCGTGATAGTGACTAACCTCGATGGTATTGTGGCTGAAGATCTTTAACAGATCCAAAATCTGCGGCATTATTGTACACGGTCCATTCATTTTATTCTACGTCCTAGAGACTATATTTTTATAGTCTCTATTGTTTCAAACTATTTTAAAAATTCTGCTGTAGTTTTGGAACTGTTACATTTGTCCTTGGCTTATAGAGTAAGGTCAATTTTAAAAGCCGTTTATTTTTTAAACTAGTCCCTAAACCAGTCCAAATTCGAGTGTTTCATTTATCCGCAAAATGTTAGCATACATAATTACAGCAAAACTTTAAAATTATATCATTAAAGCAGCTGAAATGTCCAGATTTGAAGTTGTTTGCCCCCTCAGCAACCACGTGAATAATCTGCATTACAATGCGAAAACCATCATGGCGTCTATCGTGAATATGGAGCTGTGGGTTGAGCATCGGTCTGTTGTGCGGGAGGTCGTGGGTTCAAGCCCTGGCCGGACCAACACTCAGGGTTTTAAAATAACCAAAGAGAAAGTGCTGCCCTTGTAATTACATCTGCAAATGGTTAGACCTTCACTGTGACTCGGATGACCACGTCAAATGGCGGTCCCGACTTTCCATACTTCCTTAATCTGCATCGGAGGGACGGTAAAAGAACCACTGAGGACGTAAAAAAAACTCTGGCGGTGACCATCCTCAGTGCCTACACCTCATTACTTGAATTGTTTCTTTATTCTCACGAGAGTAGAAAGATCTGAATAAGCAGATATTACAAAGCATTTTGACTAAGCATTTGGTAAAGGTACCAAAATGAGGAAATCATATCAATGAATTTCAACGACTCCATTAGTCTTTCTTAAGGTCGACGTACTGTTTATAAAGATTGCCATTGTGATGTTAACCATGTGCCAACCATTTTAACAATAGTTTTTGTCGCATTGCTTTGTTTGATGATCCAATAGATTTTTGGTTGGCAATTTAAATGACAGTAGACCTTATTCGCTTGGGACGTAATGTTTTCCCGATACAGACCTCTTGGGAATAGGATTCTTTGTTTGAAGTTTATCCATATTAATGTACCTTCTCAATCGTTACCATTAAACAAAGGGGAAAAAACCCAAAGGAATGACACGTGACCTGTCATCGTACGCTCACCTATACGAAAAAGATTACTGACTAATCAAAATTTCAATCCTTGTAACGATCTTTTTTTATTATTATATGGAAAATATCTGTAGAACGAATAACCCTTTTTTAAACGATCTTTTCATCAGTCTGCAGGCGTTCGAATTCCGTATTTGTATTTTTTATTAGTTTCAACGAACAGCGGCGCTGAAAAAGCAGTCACCACTGAAAATTACTGCGTCTTCAAAAAGTGTATATAAATATTTTAAAAAGCTCTCGGTCCCCGCAAGACATAAATGTTGAATTGATTTAAGAATTCTACTTCAGTAGTATCCACAAATGTTGGAAGCTGGGATGGCTGTGGCTTAGAACAATTTCATCACTTTCATCAAAAACGCGGAAAGATTTCAAGAGGATCCCAAAGAAATTCTCGGCATTACTTGCCTGTTTTATTGTTTGTATTTCTTACGTTTTCATTGTTCAACCGCAAATCCCTTCAAAATTACTTATTTGATTTTCACGTTTTAGAAGTAATTATCTCAGTGGGGGCTGCAGGTGCTTAGAACTCCAATGCGCAGGCGCGGTTTTTCTTTGCTACTCATGTCTTGGCGGGAAATTTTACCAGATTCACAAACTAATAGCCCTTTGAAGACTGTCAATAGTTTACAAGCTAATAAGAATACGACCACAAATAACGAAAAATCCATTTAGGTATTATATAGGATTAGGTGTGTATGGCTAACCACAAGTAGGACGTCCCACGATTCCAAATCCATCAAACTTCCATGTAGTTTATATACATGTTTTGAAAACAAGCCTTCGCACAGCGGTACGCCGTCTTTTTCTTCGTTCAATTTTGTCCTCTGTGGCTTCAACATTTTTTACATTTCGTGAAAAAATTCTGCCGACAAAAGGCGTTTTGCCAAGACTGTAAGCCCTTCTTACTCGTACGTGCTAAGAACGCCTCTTCGAAGGTAAGTTGCTTGAAGTCTAATTTCTCTGCAACTACAAACTTGTCAACTGAAACCGCTTTATTCGTTGCTTAACTTGCCTCCTGTCGTAGATTCTTTGGTGTTATCCTAATTTCAAGCGCATTATGAATTCAAGAGTTTGTTCTTTTTTTTTTTTTTTTTTTTTTCTTTTTAGTAATCAATAAACTGAGTTGCCAGAGAAATTTCCAAACTTAAAAAGTATAGTTACAATTTTGATTGTTCTTCGTTTTTTTTTTAATCTTCTTTTCTCTTCTTTTCTTTTTTTCTTGTTTAATTTTATAATTATTTCCGACTAAAACACAACAGAAATTCAAAGCCAAACTCGGATATTTCATCATGGTACCA
This sequence comes from Stichodactyla helianthus, assembly GCA_015163945.2. NCBI lineage: Eukaryota > Metazoa > Cnidaria > Anthozoa > Actiniaria > Stichodactylidae > Stichodactyla > Stichodactyla helianthus. Next base: position 3,744 of record WUAP02131543.1, on the reverse strand, counting down.
ACAAATCTCGTGGTCATTTTTCACTAAATACAGCAGTTTATATTAAGATACTTCGACCAAAAAAAGCTTATATGTTTACCTTATAATTATCACCTTGGGGTTTGTTATATCCTTATAAATTAACATGCCAATTGTGGACAGCTAATACCGGCAAAGTTTGACACCAAGGATAATGGGTCTGTAATATTTGTAATTTTGCTGCGGTTACCCGAAGCACAGTCACAGGTCTTCGAAAAGTTTTCTGTGAAAAACGAATAGTTGGCTTGTGATATTATTTGCCTCATTCTTAACATCTCGCTAGAAAATTAATTTCCTGCATTAAAGCCTTTTCTCATAGCCAGCAAACTGCGGTGATACTTCCTCTCAATCCAATTCTGTGTTAACAACGCGCTGGATGGTATTACATTCGATATGGTGGCCCTCGATATTTTTCAAGCTCAGGTTCGAATTTAACTTTAAAAACGTTTTGTTCAGATTTCTTCTGAAACAACTGGGAAACAATTTTATTATGGCGTTTTTTGATCTACGCTTAAATTTACGACCTATTTTGTTAAATTTTCAATTGAAATTCATCAATATTTAAACTAAAGCTAAGATATATTAAAGTGTGTTAAAATTGTTACATATTATTCTTGAAATCAAACTGTGGAAAAAATCATTTCTGTACTGTTTTAAACTTGCAATAGCCCACTTTCGATATTTTGGTTGAGTGATCACACACAATAAGATCTGATTCGAGGCTCCGGGGAAACAAAATAATAATTACGATTATTTCGATGTTATTTGCTTGGTAAATGATTAGATTGAATTTTGTTTTTTTGTTTTTTTGTTTTTTTTTTTTTTTTTGTTTGTTTGTTTGTTTATTGCTTGGAGAAACATAACATACTCGATCTTACGATTATTTCATTGTTATTCCCCAGAGCCTCGATTCGGTTCTTATTGTGTGTAATCACTCAACCATATATCGAAAGTGGGCTATTGATTGGTTTCCCTGTGACGTCGAGTGATTAACAACTGTGGTTCAATATATATTTCTGCGATAAAAAACATCAGCATTGAGCCTTGAAAAACAAACTATAATGCAACTAATGAATGCACGCCGCACGTTGGTTTGTATTCGTCGAAGCTCGCCATGCCGTCTCCTCAAAAACGGAGAAATCCTTGCAAGTCCAAGGAAGAAAGTAACATTGCATTAATAGCCCACTTCAGAGCTCTCGGAAAATGATGCGTGAAGGCAAGGCATCGTGGGAAATCACCCTCAGAACAAGTCAGTCGTTTCACCACCGCCAAGCGTGATTTCGCACGAACCCTCGCCTTCATGCTTCACTTTCGAGAACTCGGAAGTGACCTCTTGGTCTCCAGTCGATTTTCGCTGTTTTTCTTCTAGATTTTTCTTCATTATATATTTATTTTATTTGACAAAAGAACGGTTGCAGCCCGATTGCCCCTAAAACGCAGCGGCTCTGCGGGTGAGAACGATGAGATTCAGACTGACACCTTGTCAAAAAAATCCAATCTAACGGTGGTCCGGCTTCGTGCACTGAGGCCACTCTTCACTCCCCTATCCGCTTCGTTTCTTGACATGGCGGAAGGGGGTAGCGGAAAAGGTCTCTGACACTGGCTATGATTCGTACATTAACAGGCATTTATCGAAAAGAGCCAAGAATGTGCCGACCAATGAGATTGCTTTTCGTCAGCTTGTTCGCCGGGGCGTTCATAACTTTTGCTTTTACGACTGAAATTCAAGTGCCAAACCCAATTAGCTTCAAGACCAGATGGCCAAAACCCAAACAGTGAGATACATAGCGGTTCCCAATTAGCACGTGTTCATCAATGGTTCAACACCATGTAACGAACAAGACCAATATAATAATTGCACATTCTGACTTTATCGCCTTGTTCTTTGTGTTAATTGCCGAACTAAATGAACTGTTCTATGGCTTTTTCTTCAGTGAGCAGCACCAAAAGAAAAAAAATATACAATCATGGAAAATTTCCAGTTTCCAAGATGAAATCTCACCGTTTTACAATTACAAAATATGTTGACTTTGCTGAGCAAGAGGCAAATTCTTCCGATTCCAATTTTCGCTCGGAAATGGGAAATACCGATAAGACGCAAATCCCAGATCAAATCATTATCTCTTATGACAATTAACTTTACCGCGACCACTGAACATCACGGGATACCTAAAGAATACATGGAAATTCTCACAATACAATCTAGTCCATTTGATGGAAGCTGTTTCTCTATCCTTCCAAAGGTTTCCGACTTGTAAACCACAAAATTTGCTAGAGACGTGAAAATAGCAACCAAAAATGACAAGGTAAAGTCGTTAAGAAAGTTAGGCTTATTTTACCTGTTTTTTCGTTTTCTATATTAGACAAAACAAGCATAGGGCTTATTGTCTCGGTCTTTTGTTAGTGTGACTTTTCTCATACATCCCCTAAAGCATTTCCATCGTTACATCAAGGCTTTTATTCTGGAAGCACCAAACACACGTGGATTTAGCCCCAACGGCGATGTTTCGCCTCAGAGATAATATGATCTCTTATAAAGAAAGCCCTTTCTCCTCAAAAAAGCTGGCTCTAAGCTTTGATTCACATTGTATCTCAGCTTGCCATCGACTAAATTTGCGATTATCAAGTTTGTTAATCATTCTCATTTCTGCTGTTTGAGTCCTAATGAAATACAACTATAAATCGCCTTTTTGGTTGCCAACTCCTTTTATAAGTATTACTTCTTGACATTCATATTAAGTTATTATTTCCTTTTCCACGAATTAATGCAAAATCGTTAAAATTGCCATGTTTATTATGAAGTATATATTTCATAAACAAGGTTAGGGTCATTCTAGTTACAAATGTTACAGCTCTTTCAGGGATACTTAGTCCTTCCTTAGTTTTGTGCATTATAAGAAATGTTTTTGATTAGTTGAAAACCTCCCTTCGTATAGTTGCAGTAGCATCGAAACATTGTTTCTCAGTCAAGCCGTCACACAAAAAACTGTGAAGATTCATTACAGTTCGAATAACCAGACAAAGACGAAATCAAAGTCTTTAATTTGCAACTAAAAACAGGTGACTCTAACAGAAGAAAGATGCCAGAGATCAGTCTTCCTCAATTTGAATTCAACTTTTCCTCTGGACATATGTATTGTGAAGTCATAATAGTATGATTGATCTACTTTTGCATTATGAATGAAATATTTTTATCAAGCACAGATCTGTAATTCTAAATAAGAAAATAAAAAACAAACCTGACTCAAGCCATGGTATGGGAATCCAGTCGTTATCGAAGAAAGGGGTTTTAGAGTAAGTCAACAGATTTCATATCTGCAGGTGTACGCTAAGTCCAAAGTCTAGACATAGGTTATCTCGAAGTATGGGTCAAATTTTTGTAGAGTAAGCCAAGTTTTCGGATATACAAGCGAGCGGTCGTTTCATTTTTGGGGGGATTATCTTGCCAGAAGACCATCAATTTAACAGTTGGTAGCGTCTTCATTTATGCATTATCTTTCATGGCTTGCAGTACTCACCGAATGGGAAGAAAGAAGAAAAGAGAGAAAGAAAGGAAGGAAGAAAGGAAGAATAAGAAAAGAAAGAAAGAAAATATAAAGATAGGAAGGAAGGAAGAAAGAAAGAAAGAGATAAAGAAAGAAAGATGAAAAAGGAAAGAAAGAAAGAAAGAAAGAAAGAAAGAAAGAAAGAAAGAAAGAAAGAAAGAAAGAAAGAAAGAAAGAAAGA
>WUAP02131532.1:1870-13777 GCA_015163945.2 Stichodactyla helianthus | reverse complement strand
AAGGGACCGTGAGCTCAATTCATTCGCTACTGAAGTGTTATATCATCATGTGACTGTTAGCTGCAAAGGGCCTATTGACAGTGAATGTACTTTCATCTATCTCTGCATGTTTGTACAGGAAAACGGTGCTACAACCTCCGGAAACTAATTAAGGCTGAAACCTATCTCGTATTCGACTTTTTTCCGAGGCTGAGAGCAACAATGATTCAACGGTTGTCTGCTAACATTGTACTGGTCGTGGTGTTGTTTATAAGGTTGTGCCTTGACAGGCCTTGGAGATATTTTAACTCAGTTTCTATCTATCAGTACGCACTTGAGCGCTACAGCTGTTGCTCCTATAAAACTAGAGGTAACGTTTGACTCCAATCGATTACCAGTACTTGACACTGAGACCATCCTCTCAGTACTTAGTTTGCACAGACAGCATGAAGTAACTGCACAAGGCTTTTCCTTAAACGTTCTGCTGGATACTACAATCACTTATGACTTCAAACTAACGCAATAAACTGAATGGTTCTGGTATTCGAAAGAACAGAAGGAAGAAAGAGAAAAGAAGACGAAGAAGAAGAAGAAGAAGGAGAAGAAGAGAAAAGAAGGACGCGGGACGAAAGAGAGGGAGGAGTGAAAGAAAGAAAAAGAATAAAGGAGAAGAAAATGGGAAAGACAGTAAAAAGAGAAGAAAAGCCCTGAAACGAAACCTAAATTCTTCTCAAAATTTTGTATCCAAAACAAAATAACCTAGTAATCGGATTAAACCAAAGAAACTTCTCTAGATTATCAGACAATAATGAACCCTACTTAACTTTGTCTAGCCATCTAGTTTCTCTATCTTCGCGTGCAATTATGTGGAGGAGTTGTAACTGGTGTCAGTGAGGTGTGCCCTGCCCATGACAACTGAATCTCTAAAAAACAGAAACCGTCCTTTGACTGACGGTACCTTATACACCGTCTGGTCTACATAATATCTACTAGTCCGAAAATTAATTTATACATCTGTTTTAGTATCTTAAAGGTTAGCGATAGAGACACAAGCCATAATTCTAGCAGATACACAAGTGTCGTTACCACTAGTCTGTCGATGAAGGCTTCAGTTTTGTATTTATATATTTAGGACAATTTTTGATTGCCATGCAACTTCTGTGACTGCTGTCAACACTTAAATCTTAAGTCTTAAGAAGTCAGAGAACGAGCTGTTTCCCACGTGTGTGTGTGTTTTGTGTTAATCCTTTTTTTTTTTTTATTATTTTTAAATTTTTTTTTTTTTTATGTGTCTACTGGAAGATTAACGAAGACTTAAGTCAAGGCTTTTTTGGTGCTTCAAACTCTAACTACAACCAATGCAGGCTACATTAACATGTCTTCTGTCGTGGCGTGTTTATGTTAGGTTCAAACAAAGAGTAGGAGGGAAGTATTCCTACGGTATTCAAATCTAATAACTATGTTCAGATCATACCCACTTTAGCCGAGGGGGGTAGTCAATAGCTGGATTGTCATGCATTTTACGGATTAGCGGGAGGTTGATTTAATTAATCAGCTAATCTTAATTTCTATTTATTTTTCTTCATAAGGGAAAATCAACAACCAAAAAACGCTAACATGTAAAAAAAAGGAATTAGATAAAAGAGAAGACAAAAACAGAACAAAGATTATTTAGTTAATAAGGAACTCAGCTTTTACTGAAAATATTTATAAAGGTAGTGCAGGTAACGAGACTGGTTTGAGATGTCATGGTGTAGAATACACAATAAATGATGGATTATAGATGGTTTGTCACACAGCTTTAGTTACTGACGTTTTGGATATAGGCCTGGTACTTCGTTCCGAGGACAAAGGAATGCTTTTTTTGTGCAAAAGTTGCGAGTACCCAGTGAATGAGAAAAACCAGTTAATCATCCATTAAGCATGTATAGTATCAGATGCATGATCCCTAACTAGACTAAAGACTAACACCAATTTTTAGTGATAAGTCCCAAGTTGGCAAAGCTAATGAGGAATCACCTCGGTAACACAATGTCTGGCCTGCGCAGGTTTAGGGTTTGCCTTTTAATTATTCTAAATCTCGTTTCATTTTTTTATCCCATCGTACAGACCGTTGGCGTCGCACTTACTGAGTATTTCCATTTTTGGACAGTCTTTCGGACTATATATGACTTCTCACGATATGTGTTCATTTTAAATTGTCAACTGAAAGTTCAATGGACTTTCTGAAACCTTCTCTTCGCAGGTTCTGATTACTATCGTTTGTGTTTATTTAGTTTTTTTCTGCGACATTCTTGGTTCTTCTTAGTTGATTGACGGTTTCGACAGATCTTCGTCTGTCTTCTTCAGGATCTGCTCTGTCAGTTTTGAGCTTTGAAGTTGTTTCGCTGGTGTGTTGTTGAATAGCTGAAGCAGCTCTTACTAGTGGTTATAGATGTCATATATGAAGCGTGGGGCTTCTTTGAACATGGCTAAATTAATTGGAATGACGTCCAGTAAGAAGTTCTCTTAGAACTGACAATCAAAACGGTTCTTCTCTAGATCGTTGGTGCAGCCTAGACTAAATATGACGATTTTGTTTATTGAACAAGGACAGTTGAGATAAATTAATTATTTGAACTACTGCACTGAAAAAGCGCCGGTCAAAAGGTTTGGATAAATGTTGAATTAGGACGCAAAAAAGACTTCCGATGAGACAAAAGGAACAACGTATTACAGCAGGGGCAATAAGACTGGAAACAGGAAACTGGTCATGGCAAAGTTGACTCTGATAAGCTTGGAAGATAGAGACAATATGCTGGTAAAACAAGACCACGAAATGAGGTTTCAAACACGAATTGCCTTAAAATATAGAGCTGACCCAGGGGAACTCAAAAATTGAAAATTTATCCTGCTAACTGAAACGTTGACTGATCTCTTTTCTAACTCTTTGACGCTTCTTTCAAGTTCTGTTAATCTTCCCATTTAAACAAAAATGACCGATATCGCAGGGCTCCAATGAAAAGGCTACTCAAACCTTCTAGGTTCAAATTTCCGGTGCTATGAAAGGGGCCCTTCCCTATCTACGTGTTGTGTCTATAGTCTTGTATGGCCTTTGTGCGACAGACATGTTGACTTTGGAATTAGGCCGTTTACATTTTGATAATACCGCAGAACTAGGGTGAGCCCGTTTAATTATAGCTGGGCGATATTCAACTTATCAAGAACACATCACTAGACCAATCGCATTCCATCTATTGTTTAGGCATTGTTACCGCTTGGTCGGTAATCAAGCAAGGCAATTGATTCGTACCAAAGACTGCAGTCACGGTCTACGACACCAGGCATGTGGGAGAGCTCTAGTTAAGTCAACATATAGGTTATCATTTTGTTTGTCGCACAGTTCGGGAGAAATGAAAGCGGTTCTACTTGTGCTGCTTGCTTGTAATGCGTTCTACAGCTCTCTTGCTAAAGGTAAGTGTATTTTGTTGCCGTACAACGTGTGTAACTATAGGAGAAGGTTTAATAACAAGAAACCGGTGCCTTATTGACTGAGACGACTGTGCAAATTAACGATGAACAGTGACAGTCCATACACAAATAAATGTACCCATAAAGAAAGTTCGCCGACGAACAGGGTCACTATTACTTGAACCGAAGTTAGTACAGTCTTTCAACCCTAAAAACTCCTAAAATTCTATTTCAATTTGCTTTAAGAAGCTAGGATCATTTTCCTGACGGACATTATATTATAGTTGTTTTTAAATTTGTTAAGGATTTCTGAACTCTTAATGAGCGTACCAAGTTTACAAATTTTCATTCTATGAAAAACTTGTACTTTATTTTATCTTCAATTTCCAGAATATTTGGACTAGATAAAAATACTTATAAGTTAGGTTCCAGTTCATGTCTAGTTGTTCACGTGTTGATGACATCAAAACTGTTGAGTATTTCATTCAGCTTTGAATTTTGTATGGCTATATGAATTTGAATAGCACCTTAAGCTTACAAGAAAGGCTTCAAGGTGCCAGGTTTTGTCCTGACTCCCAAAAGGATTTTATTGGCCCATAATCTTAGTGCGGCCTGCGATGTTTACAGTATCATTCGTTTGGCGTCTCAAAAAAATCTTAATCACTCATGTACAGCTTGAAGAATGACTAAATGCCAGAATAGTGGTAAACATGTGCCTAAAATGAAGTTAAATGGTATGCAAATCGGCTGTGGGCTATGCCTACACTATGGAGTCAAAGGTCAATGAGTATGGATACTTACTAGACCAAAAAAATTGTATATATTACAGTTGTGCCAAAATTCAATCTTCCCACTATTTTTTAAAAATATAATACGTTCTTAATCCGAAGCAACGAATTCGTAACCCTGTTGGTTTCACTTGAATAGTAGCATTAATAATGTCACATCTGCTCCCTCTAAAAGTGGTACTTTTTGTCTGAATGAAGCTGTACCACTGTCCCGACTTTTTTCCAACATTTTTCGTTATTTTCCACTCGAAGATCAGAACATTCTCATTAGACCAAGCGTGTTTTGACATTTTTTTCATGCTTAAAGTTATTAGAAAAAGTTTATTAAAATAACAAAAATTCCTTGGATTTAGCAACACAAGTTATATCATTTTTAGAATATTTCTTTTGTGCACTATTTGTTCTCATTAGCTGGCGGGTTTCGGAAGTCCATATCGCGAGGACATGCTCCAATACGTTGCAGTTTAATTGGCAATGAATATACTGGTAATATGAGAAGGCAATCGTCGCTCTTGGGCCTTCATAAGGACTGATAAAATTGATGATATTGAAGGCTGGATGTTCAATATACATAATGTTATGAAGATAAGATACGATCTGGCTGCCATTTAGTACCTAATTGATTCCACTTGATGTTGTCAAACCGAGTGTGCTTATGCATCTTCCAAATTGTACGAGTTCTTTACAAAGCTTGACAACCTGTTGGTCATTTCGTCAGAACTATCGGTCTAAACTGTGCAGATCTTTCCCATAGACTAACATGAATTGGAAACAGCCATAGGAAGTCACAGTTAGAACTAATTTTGATTTCCTGAATAACCTTTTTAAGTCTAAGTACGGCTTTGTGTTGCGATTGCAGAGGCATTTAGGTAGGGTTATATGGTACAAGTCATGCACGCAACACAAATCTACGAACCGGCTTCAGCGCAGACGAGGCACATCTAGATTACAGTTCTAACTATCTTAACATCTTGACGCTGAATACAAAATCAGTGTTCTACGTGAAATTGAACGGTAGAGAGCTCGAGATAGAGAGGGGAAAAGCTGAAGGGAAAAAAGGGACGATTCAAACATGCATTACGGGTAATAATGTTGTAGCTGCACCAATCACACAGACAACATTTGAAATATTACACAGAGCTTACAAAAAGGTATTTTTTAACCAAACTGCGCACAGATATTCGATGTTACTTAAGCATTAAATACGTTGTGCTCACTTGAACACGAGACTATTACTAACGCCGAGAAAAGACAAGGGGCAAGTCAGAAGACAGCCGGAAAGAGTTAAGCAGATTGAACCGCGTCTATCTTGGAGTCTAATCGAGTGTAGAAATATCACAAGACTCGATCAGATTGCGTGCGATGCTGAGCCAAGATGAACACCTTGGGGTTTCGAACTACAAAGATGGTTATTGTACTAAATATACCAACTGTATCGTGACCAGAAATCGGTTCAGTCGAAGCATCTTTGCTTGAATAAATCCTTTGCCTTTTTTGGACTCCAAAACAAATGATTATTGAGAATGCGTTTTTTTTGCACAACATGAAAATAAAGTTTTGACTATAAAAGTTAATATATTTTTGGTAATCTTGTAGTACTTAGCAGACGTCCGTCGGTCGACCTGTCTGTCCGTCTGCCTGTCTGTCCTTCTGTCGATTGATATGCTTCCAACATTTTATATTTCTAGCTTTTCAAAGTACGAAAGTTTACTAAGATTTCCAGAGTGCTTGTACCATTGTGCGGAAGGACAGGACACACAGACAATCTCTCGTCTAACCAATTCAATGTGGCGTAGTCGGGGCCCGTCATTCGTCCGATTACAACCTTGCCTGATTTTTTTCTATAATATCGTAGTTTTTATTACTGATAGCTTGGTTGAATCGAGTCGTATCAAACTGCGCCATATTCAGCGATTTTCCTGAACAGACAAGAAGACTAAATCCGGATAAATTTGTGTCCGAGTCGGCGGTATGCGCCTTTAAAGATTTTACACGAGCCAGATTGATCGGCTGCGCAAACGAAATTCTTTCGAAAATCATGAGAAATTTCAAGAACTGTTGTATATATTTTTTAAACATTTCTGATGTTTCCTTTGATCTTCTAATGATAATCTATCTCTTTTTATCTCTGAACAAGGATCAAGACTCCATTAACTAGAGAAATATAATCGCCTTCTTTTCGTTACCCGGTGAGGTCAAAAACGTTACAAAATCGGCATATGCTTCCACGAGATAAAAACAAGAGATCTGAAATGAAAATACTCACGAAATCAAATATGGATTTTCTAGAGCTAAAGAGGTTGCCGCACGGTCTTGCGTTCAAATATGTAAAGATTTATAGAGTAAAATACTGAACGCTAGGACGGAAGACAGGACACGTGCTTTGAGAGTAGTAGCTTTCATCATGAAAATAATCTTCATTGAAGATCAATATTTCAGTTCGAAAAGCGTTTTTCTTTCTTTTTCCGTTTTTCCTGCATTCACACTTTATTTTCCACTCATTTCGTTTCTTTATTCAGATCTTGTGATCTATATTCATCTGTCAATCCGTATTCTTCATTTAACTTTTAGATCTCTCGCTGTACTTCGCGCTCAACTAATGACATACTTTTTTCGCAAACAATTAATGCCGAACTTAGGAAGCGATTAAACATCTTGTCTCCATTTCCTTTATTAATGTTACTACAAGAGCAAATGTTAGGTTAAGTTAGAGGAAATTACCGGCTCAGACTGTCCGTGTCTGTCAATAGCACCAACCGCCATCTGCACTGAGTACAGCCGCACACACAAAAGTTATGCATAAAGCCTAACGCTTTTGCGTCTTATTCCATAATCCTTGTACATATTATCACCTGATGTAGGTGGAAGGGAAACGTGTACTTACTATTCCTTGAGGAAGTGTTTAAGGACTGTCTTAATATTTATAGCATTTTTTTGCTTGTTCGTGGAACCGATGCCAAATACGCATAGGTCTGATCTAGCTACTCATGAAAGGCTTTCTTTTTTCTTTTCTACAAAAGAAAAAGAAAAAGAAAAAGAGAAGTTCCCAGATCATTCTCCCAACAGGGACGCCGCCATGTTTGGATCTAGCCTCGATTCTATGCACAAACCGATAATTAACGATACGCCTTAAATATCGATAAGGTTGCGGATTTTGTATCAAGAAAGCCAGAAAACCATTGGATTGACAGGCGTTATGTTCTTACCAACTGACAAGAAACGTAAATCTCAATTCGGTTACCATGAAATCACTGAACAAGTCGAAAGAACAAGCACGTGTCGCCCACCTTCGCCTCATCACTTCTTAATGAGTGATGCATGTAATAAAGATATTAGAAACGTATTGTATAATATCTAATCTAAACTGACCAGATCTTTCTGCATCGATTTGCTGGTTCATTGATTCTATTTGCCTCGAGCACCAGGTTCTTACTGAAGCGTTCTAGTTTATGCTCGCTGTTTTCGTTTGAGTAGTGGTATTTTTGTGGTTGACCAAGACAGCCTTTCAAGACAATCGAAACTGCAAGGACCTGTTATTATTCACTTTGGAAAACGAATAGTATTGATAGTACAGTGAGCAAGTGCGATGAGTCTCGGTGTTAAGGATTCTTCTTTTGAGAGATGTTCAGTAACATTCCTATTTGATAAAACTAGATGTTTCAAGTTAACGTGTCAGTCTGATGTAGTGTGGTCTTACATGGAATAGCAGAAAAGCTTGCTTTCAGACCCGCACTTGAAGCTTGTCATTGCAGAAACAATTAATGAGAAGTAATGTTTCATTAATTTATACCCTGGAAGCACCGACGGATGGTGTTATTATGAAACAAGAATAAGCCAAGATTCATTAATGCTTTTACTGTTTTTGGCGAGCTTCTTAGTAGTTTCTGTATCTTTCATTGTACCTAATTTTGTTCAAGGGCTCTTCAGATGAGTGATAAAAATAGTCATCTTTAATTCCTTAACACTTTGTTAATGTCTGTTAAACAACTCATGAATAATTAATGAGCAAAACACAATAGAAACCATTGACCATGGAGGAGGTTGTAATTCAGATACAAAATCGTCTTCATTTGCATAGACTTTAACTTGGATTTTCTCAGCCAAACTTGATTCATTTCGAAAAAAATCAGTAGAATATGAGAGCATACACCTAGACGTTTTTTAAGTAGTTTACAACATTCGCATCCGTGTTGTATCAGATTTACAATCACTCGCCTTCGGCTCGTGTTGTCCCGCGGGCGTGTTGTAAGTTCTGATACAACACGGCTGCTCATGTTGCAAGCACTACTTAATATACAAACAAATTTATTCTTCACTGTTTTTGAAAACGTGTAAAGATCAAAATTACTTTTTACGTGAAGTTTTGATATGACAGAGAACACAGTCGTATTTTCACGTATAAACAGCTTTTAAGTTAACCATTTTTTTGCTGTTAGCACTGACAGACTATTGTGTGAACACATGCAATTGAACCCCACACATCATCCCCTTTCATTCAGGAATTAAAGTGTTTGGGGAGGGGAGGAGAAGAGCTCCGCCTTATCTCACTCAGTTTCGATCTAAAAAAAATTGACCTGAGATGTTTTAAATTTGCTTTTTGACAGTAAGAGAACCGCCAGAATGTCCCGCGTTTTCAGTTCTCAAGACCTGTCCGGCTGGTTTAGCCAATCCGTGTGAGAAAGATTCGGACTGTCCGACGTTCACGAGGTGTTGTTGGGATGGATGTTATAAGAGATGTGTGGACACGACGAGTAAACTTGCAATCAACTCTCGTATGTATTTGGATGTAATGCTTTTTCAATTCATACCACGTGTCACTCTCTCAGATTGTAATCCTTTCCTCCCTATTCGCGTTTCTTCTCATGCGTCACCTAGTAAACAAAGAAAGAGTACTCAAGGGAATGACATGTGGTCTGAAATGGGGAAATATTGCGCCCAGTTTCTAGAGGCTTAACGGCATCAAATTTAAAATTTAGCATAAACGAATTTTCCATATCTAATGAGGAAAGACAAACTACTCTTTCATCCATCCAACTTATTTCCCATAAATGATGGTAAGAATTAATAAAGTAAATGTGCAACGCAGATCTCGGATGGCTGTAAGAACGTATGGTTCCGAAGTATGTTTTGAAGTCATCAACCTTTTTTGTCAATCGTCTTTCATTCCATGCATTTAATTTTTTTTCTTTAGGTACAAAATATGGTGTTTGTCCAAGACTTAAAATGCAGCATCCCTGCGCGGCTACGTTTGACTTGTGTTTAGACGATTCACATTGCCTTGGTGACGAGAAATGCTGCATGGATACTGACTGTGGAAAGAAATGCATGTTACCCAAGACTCTTAATACCATAAAGAACTGTAAGTAATCTGTTAACATCAGTAGGGATGGAGATAAGAGCGTTGATTTTTCGCGTGCTTGGTAGACGAAAACAATGTTGTGGAGATTTTTACGTGAATCAGTTTTTTGTTTGACTTAACTTTATTTTCACGTTTGATCTTGCGTCGCATTTGTTTTAAGTCTTGAGTTTACTCAATCCCGGCACACCCATACACACACAAAAAGAATTTCTGAACGATTTTTTCAATCTCGAGCATCAACATTTCTTCATCTTTTCCCATCTCTTTTTCCTTTGAGGCGCGTCAAGATTCTTTCACCGATACTATTGTGTTAAGCGGCACAGACGAAAAAAAAAGGATAACAAACTTTGAAATATTTTCCTACCACAGAATGTCTTTACAATGAACACATCTGGTTTGATTTATAGTGAAGAATTTCCCGTGAAACTCAAGCAAAAGAGATAAAACACCGCGTCGTTTCGCTATAAACTACAACATTAACCCTTCCGCATATTAATGCTATCGCTTACCACGACTAGTAGGTGATAATCCTATACAAGAAATTGATACACAGGTAATGGAGAAAATATGGTCGTAAAGGTCTGTAAAGGTCCGTAAATTAGAGGCGCGGTTAACCTGTATACCAAGAAGTAAAACATGATTCGCGTAACCATGGCTGGATGTTGTGCCCCTGTACGGACAGCAAAATCTTGATATTAAGGGTACGCAGAAGATTATCTTCACAAAGGGAAAAAAGATGCTTTGCGAGTAATTTCAGCATACCAGTGATGTCGAGAGAAAAGGGCTTTTTCCCGAAAAAATCAGCAATAGAGTAGTTTTCCTTATATTTCTCGTCAAACTGTGCAAGTTGCTTATTTGAGAACCAAAATCCTTTCCAATAAAGGTTGCTCCTTGAATCGTGTAGTACGTTATATTCTTCTTTTTTCCTTCAGCAACACGAGCGTTTAAGTGTTCACATGTCAAGTCTCACACGGGAGAATGCCCTGGAAATCCATCACACAGCTGCGCACTGGATTCAGAATGTCCTACCAACACAGCCTGCTGTTTTGATGGATGTAGAAGGCGCTGCACGGACGAGAAAGGAGAACTGGGTAACAGTAGCATCTGTATTAGTTTTACCCGGCTTTAACAGGACATAAGATGAATCAATTATACATACCTATGCCTTAAACAAATAGGCTTCACTACCGATAAACATTTTCCTTTTAATGTACACCAACGTGTCACTATATTTCTGCATTTTGCATAATAAATTACGTCATAGTAGTGCGACCTTCTATCCCAATGAATCGTCTAGCTCATCTGAAACTCGCGCGCTGATTGGCTATCAAGGAGAGGGAGTTCATCATGGAATTCAACACTGAAAGGCTGAATTCGATGTTACACAGGTAGCCCGCTCGCACATGTACAGCCGCTCAAGAATTGAGTTCAAAAACAAACCAAAACTAAAGTTTTAGTCTGTCATTCCAGACTTGGGAATGAATTTTCCTATAGAATTGCCTAGCAATCACATTTTTTATTAGTATTGTTATAATTATGTTCCAGTACTGAACAGGAGAGGAACCTCTTGTCCATTATTTCCACCACCCGCTGCTTGTCCCGTGTCGTTCAAAGAATGTCATAGCGATGAAGACTGCAGTTTTGCTATGAAGTGTTGTTCTGATACCTGTAACTATTGGTGTATGCCGTCCATGGCGCACCGTGTCAGTGTACCGGATCCCGTGGAATATGGTCCTACAGAGCCCAGTGAGTCACGCTAATATGTGCCCATTAGATATTATGAGTAAAGATCTATAGAGCTTTTAAAAATAGTGGCATCACTCCTATGAGAAAGAAGCTTCCGGTCCAAAATGAAATATAATCTTGTAAAGATTTGTCTCACTTTTTTCTTCACAGCAGGAACTTTTGTGCAGAACGCTCAATGTTGCAGTTAAAGAATGAATTTTTGACTCATTTAGCGGATTTTTGAGGAAATAGTCCCGGAAATACGTCACAACTTAAAAGCTCTACACAATCAGTAACATATATCGTCATCGTCCTTTCATTATCATATTTATTTTGGCTTGAAGTTCGTTATGCGCGCATAGGGTAATATCTTCGCAAATCTTTAAAAGTAAGCCATGCAGTTCTTTGACCTATTGTTTGCTGTCTGTGGTGACAAAGGTAACCCACTCTTAGGTTATGCAGTTGGATAGACTTGCAGATGGAATGTGTGTGACTAGATCGTTGGATATTCCATAAAAGAGATATCAATCTCGAGAAAACTCTTTGTATTCTCGGTGTGCGTCCCCTTCCCATGAGATATAAAGACATGACGGCCATGTTGGTTGA
>WUAP02131521.1:0-13777 GCA_015163945.2 Stichodactyla helianthus | reverse complement strand
AAGTAGGACAAGTCGACCTCTCTCGAATTTGTCGTTCGCTTTGCTCGCGCTTAATTTTTACGCTCGCTTTGCGCGACACTCAATCTATTTTGTTGCTTCTGTGAGTTCAAGAGAGGTCGACTTGGAGCAAGTCTACGGATCACTTCGCGAGTCGTTTTACAAAGTTTTTCTTTCTTTTCAGTTGCGAGAGATGACGAGTTACGTTCGTGAATCGTTTTTGAAAAATATTGACGAAAGCACTTGGATGGACGTTCAGACCAAAGAAAATGCGCGACAAAAGGTCAGTTCACTTGGGCACAATGCTTTTAGCTTTCATACTGTTATCGTGCCTTTTCTCTTTTTTAAAACCCCGGGAAAATGGTGCCATTTTGCGCGCCAAATTTCTAGGTGATGTTACACGAGACGATTCGCAAAAACGATTTTCGCGCGACATTGTGACGCAAATGTTGTGCAAAAAATTGTTCTCATGTAACAAGGCATGCGGGACTTAATTTCCAATTTATTTATTTACAAAATATCCAAGTTATCATCATTAGCATCATCATTATAAAGTGGTTTTCATTAACCCGTGAAATATACTGTAGCATATAACGCTATCACACTTTGGTTCTTTTGGGGTTTTTTTATTTTGTCTATCTGACTATTAATGAAAACCACCCTACTATACTAACCTGCAAATAGCATAGCTAGTGTAGATGGGTTCTTAATTATGCAATCTCTGTCAAGGCAACATGTTGCAAGTTTTTGAATTGCCTTCAAAAAATTGTAACATCACTTGCAACATATTGTTGTGTGAAAAATTGTCGTTATGAATCATCTCATGTAACATCACCCTTAGAGGTCACACGCGTAAATTTTCCTACAACAAATTAAAATGAAAAATACCCTGACCATCACTATGGTATAGTTAAAGGTTGCATTTTGTACCTCATAGACAGCAACTTGTAGCCTGATGTGTGGCACAATGAAATTTATTTGTGCGCAACATAGGTTTTGATGGTACTTCTGCACAACCTTGTACCCAATGACCTGGTTCCCCTTGGCCAGTACCTTGGAAACTGGAAAGTGTTTACTGTGGCACCTGACTACAAGCCAACTAATTTGTGGGAGACTCTGAGTCACAGAATGACGTTTGCATAATTGCCCCCAACCATTAAACGTAGAGGGTTAAATTTCATTATTACCGATATACACGGCCAAACAGAAAACTGCCCTCTTGGAAACACATGCTCAGTGGGCCACAAATGACTTGAGCAGGCTGATAATACATTATCAGCCCTACTGCTGTGGTTTTTGGTTTATCATCAAATGGATTTTAGCCATTTGATGAGTTTGACCTTGTTTATTGATAATAATGATAATAAAATGACTTTTGGAGGGAATATTGTTAATTTGCACCCTTGTAGTGTCATTTACGTCCCTCACTGTGCTCAGGCTGCAAATGACACTACGCGGGCACAAATAAACAATATTCCGTCCAAAAGTCATTTTATTGTCCTATTGTTGTATGCAGCTGTGCAGAACATTTGCACCATGGGTGAATAAGAGTCAGTAACCTTTTGATCAATTATAAACACCTCCAATATAAGTTCATGCTCTCTCTTACACAGGCTCTTGCCATTAAAGAAGACATTGGATATCCTGACTATATCAAAGATCCTGTTAAACTGGCCAATGACATTAAAGATGTGAGTATTAAAGGGAGAAATTCAATAATCTCTTGAACGATAAGTCTGCACATTGCAATATGGAAGTTGTAGTTCATTGCTTGGTGGCAAATGTAAATCATATTGGCAATTCAATACTTTCAAATCTGTGCCCTCATTTTTTCTTTTCAAGGTGAACCTTACTTGTTTTGATGTTAAGGACTGTTCAACTGTTGTTTCATTTTTCATGTAACCCCCTTAGAGATACTAAATTTTTTCAGACCCCTATTTTATAAGGAAAATTTATCTCTGTAAATTACAATCTCTCCCCCCCCCCAAAATAACTCAACAAGCAATGCAGAAAGAATTCTCCCCATTTCTTATTGGCTAATATCTTAAGCCCCACATTTTCTCACACATATAGCCCTCCTTCCATAAATAATGAATGGTTTGTTGTATTCCATTTTCAGCTTAAAGTTGGAAGTCAGTTATTCCAAAATGTCATAAATATGTTGACATTTTTAGTCCAGAAGAATTTAAATGATTTAAAGAAACCAGTCAACAAGGATGAGTAAGTGAACAATATGCCTCCAGGACATGTTGCCATGGTAACCAAAAATGGAATGAATGAGACAATAGCTGTTATCATCATTAAGCCCATGATAATGATTAGTCATGGACAGATTTAGGAATGGTACAAGGGATTAACAGCCTCCCCTTTTTATTTCTTTTGCTCTAGGGAGCGGTCATTATTTATCGTGGGGTATGGGGTGGGTGATTTCTTGCATCAAATTAATAAATTTTCACAACCCCTCCCTCTTACCTCAAAAATGTTTTTTCATGACCTTTTCTTTCAGGGTTTGACAAAAATGTAACCCTCCTCCTTCATAACTAGACTGTGCACCAAAAATCAGCTGTATATTTGACAACTTAATATAATACTCCAGTTTCAGGTTTCGATTTCTCAGTGTTAGCCTCATTTCAGTGTTAAAAACCAATAAAGTAAAGAATTACACAACTTCAACAATAAAATTCCACAAAATTCTGAGAACCTTAACAAAATTTCATGGACCTTAACTGAAGCATGTCAATATTCTACACAAAAACAAGGCTAACACAGAGCAACAGAGAACTCAAAACTATAGAGTATTGTAGCACATACAATAACGGCCACTATAAAACAGAATGTAAAGTTTTACATGTTGCTGGGAATGATACTTAGTTTACAGTTTCATCAGTCTCACAGAATTCAGCACTTCTTGCTTTTCTTAAAATGGAAAGTATATTTTTGTGATGAATAATATCAATAACATCGATTTATCTTTGAAAAATGCAGTAGATATAGGAAATATGTTACTTATTAAATAAATGATCTACTTCCAATGTGACATGTTAAAAATCTTTCTTTTACTGCTTTCTTTTTTTCTTGTGACCCCTCCTCCTTTAATTGCCCAGAAAAAAAAGTAACCCCAATAATAACCACTTCCTTAGTGGCATTTTCATCCCTGCAAACATGGGTTAATCAGTTTTCTGGTCGCCCCCTTTCTCCAATTCCTGGATCCATCCCTGCAAGTGAGTTTATTGTATAAATAGTTGTCTCATTTGCACGAACCACTGGCATCTATAATATCTGCCATTTGTTACTGGCATCCACTTGTGGCCTGTGCAGTGCTGTGCTGTGCAGTGAATTCTGGTCAGTTGTAGAACTACACTAGCCATTACTCATTCCCAATAGTCCTGTTTCGCATTCCGTACTACTGCTGTAATCCTTGCCCACGGATTCATTTGTACAGGCTTAGCCTCGTTTAAGCGCAAATAATTCATAAATACATTCCGTACTACCGCTGTAATCCTTGCCCACGGATTCATTTGTACAGGCTTAGCCTCGTTTAAGCGCAAATAATTCATAAATACCAACGCTAATGCGAAAAAATGTACAACTTGAACAATACAAACAATTTGAATTCCACGGACTTTCACTAGTATCTATGAATAACTTACTTATAAATGAGGCTAACGGGGTACAAATGAATCCATGGGCAAGGATTACAGCGGTAATTACAGAATGCGAAACAGGACTATTAAAGACCATTACTATCTTAACAAGTGATCCTTATTCAATTGTCTCACAGCTGTGAATGAACTCCCCCTGATGAAGACTAGCAGTAGCAGTCAAAATTTCATGTTCATCCACAAATACAGTTGTGAGACAATTGAATAAGTATTGTTACTTGTTTTATCCTTTATGAATAATATTTTTCATTTCATTACTATCTTTTTAGATGGTTGCTTGGGCCATCACAAACTAATGGGTATTATGCCCCTACACAGAACAGAATAGGTATGTACCTAGCTACTTGTACTCTGGACCTCTTCACCTGTGTAAGAGAAACCACAATAGTGTAATAATTGGCATAACTGGGGACTTGGAATCTGACATCTGTGAAAATGGGAAAATGCCCTTCACCCCTGGAAGAATGTTATTGATCCAATGTCCCTGTAAGTAAAGGACTGTGCTTTCCTCTGTTGGTAAGGATTCAAAAGGAATTGAATAGTAGGTTACTAAAACAGTGTACCCCTGCATTCCCCCTCATTGTTGGGTTGTAAGGGACAGGTTACATTGAATGGTAGAAGTCATGAACTTATTTCAGCCTGTGTAGCTGGTGCAGATAATTACTGAGGAGAGGAAGATCTATGCAGGCTAGTATTATTGTGTCATCAGTAATACTGTGATACAATGGTGACTATAAAATTATTGATTTTGACATTTTTTTTTTCAGTTTTTCTTGCTGGGATCTTGCAACCTCCATTTTATAATGCACTTTATCCAAAGTATGTGTTTATTTAGCATATTATTTAAAATTTAATTATATTGAACATGTAGCATAAACCTAACCTGATCAGATGAAACCAGTTTCTCAATCTTTAGTATTTTATAAAAAAAGTAGGAAAAGAAATCTTCATTTTTCCCCTTCCTCCTTTAAAAAGTGAGCTTTGTTTGGCATTGTTATAAAAACATAGCAATTTATAGCAATTGTCATGTGTCAAAGTCAGACTGTGATTGTACCACTATTTCAGTCTCATCAGCCCATTTTCTATGGTTTTTCTTATTAATATAATAGCCAGTCAGTCAGAAAAGGGTAGATTTATGGTTGGTTGCTGGAGACTACAATAAATGCTTGCTTATTCATGTAATAGATCAAACATGGGGAAAAAAAGATAGAGGATGAACACACTTTCAAGCCATTTGATCTAGTTTCTCATACCATATAATAATTCTTGTTTGTTGCAAAAGTTGGCCAAACTTTATGCTAATTTAGAGCACATATCCAAACGACCACCATAGTAGGGATTTACTTTGTTTTTCTCCATTGATTATTCACAAGTTTGAGAGGTGTTTATTCCATTTTTCTTGTGCATACAGGTACCTTAACTATGGTGGTATAGGCATGGTTATTGGTCATGAGATAACACATGGATTTGATGGAAGAGGTAACAAAGTTGTATAAACGAATTTCGTATAAACACGTGAATGTTATTACAGAAAGGGCTGTTGAAATACAATCAGTAAGGTAGCAAGACAGGGTTCCCAGTCATTTTGAAAACCTAAATTCCCTGAATATTCCCTGAATTTTTCCTGACTAAATAACAATTTCAGTGACCATTTTGCACAAGAAAAACAAAAACAATTTATATGATGTTTTGTCCACAACAAATTTTTATATCTACAATGACAATCACATGATAATTTTTTCAAGATGTCAATGGTTTATAATGCTTTTTCTATTCAAACGTAAGGTTTTTTTCAAGTCATTTCATGTTTTGATACCTTTATCCTTTAAAAATGCAACTATATTGACCATTTGAAAGCTATTATGGGATAGCTGAGACTAAAATTCCCTGACTTTTCCCTGACCCCTGGGAACCCTGCAAGAGGCTTGGAGCTTAAGGGGAAAGACGTGTAACAAAACAGAATTTCTCTTTACTTTTTATATTAAAAGAATACTGAATCTCAGGAAGGGGTTGCACATCCCCTCTCCCCTATCCCGTCTCCTCTCTCAGTCTCTCCCTATATACAACTATTTCAAAAAAGGTTGATAGGGCGAACACTGATGGGTGATCAACAATTGAACAACCAAAAGGAACTGTGGAGGATTTCTTCATATTCATTTCTTAAATACTTAAAAACAATGAATATGAAGAAATTCTTATTGCTTCACAGTTTGTTTTGGTCGTGCAATCGCCAATCACCATCACCATTTGCCATTCACTCTGTCAACCTTTTTTAAAATACTCAGGTGGACAGCCCACAATGTTTACCAGGGCTTCTTACGTTAACCATTGTTTTATACCAATCTTATATAGGTCGGCTGTTTGATAAAGATGGAAATTACAAAAATTGGTGGTCAACATACTCAAGCCAGAACTTTATTCAGAGAGCTAGCTGCCTTGTTAAACAGTATAACAAATTTTCGATATTTGGTGAAAATGTGAGTATCAGTAAGCAATATCACCTCTTGTTTTGTCATATGGGAAAGCAGTCTGGTTTGAAATGCAGGAATTTGATTGGTTCTCTGAGTGGTGGCAGGAGTCGTATACACTGTTATTATACACCTATTTCAAAAATCGTTGTCGCTGCTGAAGGCAACAGTCAACACTCCAAGACTGCAAAGGATTTCAGTAAATTTAAAAAAAAATAATTCATCTAGAGCATATTTTGGTTGCATACATTTGTGACATATATTTCTGGCAAGCTGCAGTGGTATTTCAGGTGTTAAACTGAATATTTTGGAAAATACCAGTATTGCAAACATAATTTATGAGAAAATTACCGAAATACTTTGCAGCCTTGGAGTACTAGTGTTGACTGTTGCTTCGGCTGCGACAACGATTTTTGAAATAGGTGTATACCAAGTGTCAAAGTTCAATTTTCCTCAATTTCTATTGGTCGAGAGTGTACGTAAAGAAATTTGACTGTCTCCCTGGTGACAAATCTGGGAGGGCAATAATATGTTGTGGACTGGGAATAACAAAACCGGAAGTCATGTGACTGAAAAAATATCAAAACCGGAAACCAGAATCCACCACATTGGCACGCGCATTTGCAAAATTCATTCTTTCTCTATTTTTTGTTCTCTTTGACACTTGGTATGATAATAAAGCACTTATTTACTGGGACCTCAGGAAAGCAGTATGTTTTGTGGTCCCTCAGCTCCGCTTCAGGAAACATCAGTGGTCTCAGGACCACAAAACATACTGTTTCCCTCAGTCCCAGTAAATTAGTGTTAATTATTGCATACCACTGTGAGTCCAATCAGGGTCGAGGTCACTAGTTTGAACCCTGCAGATGCCACATGTGAGTAGAGTTTGTTAGAGGGTTTTTCGGTGGGTTCTCCGGTTTTCCTCCCTCCGTAAAAAATCAACATGCGAGTTGAGTGCTGTGTGCTGTGTAAATATTGAATGTATTGCGTGGAGGAACCTTACAGGGAGTGGTTGTAAAACATATATAGTGGTCAGGTTGAGCTGTATTCTGAACCACTCCATAAATTTATGTTAAATATGATGGCAATTTTATTTCTGCCATTATGATTAACATCTTATTGACTGAAGTTTTTTCACGGTTCCAAACCTCCATGGTTACTCTTGAAACAAGTTTGTTTAGTCTAAAGAGTTGCAAATGGTAGGCATTGATAGATCATTGGTAGAAGGGTAAAATAAATGATTTTGAATGAAACTTATCTTGCAGCTTAATGGTACCAATACCTTGAATGAAAACATTGCTGATAATGGAGGAATCAAAATTGCCTATGCAGTAAGTTATTGCTGGTTTTCAGGTGACGTCACAGCGGCCATGTTGGTAGAGGCAGAGCAGAAAAATGAGAAGCCCACTATTTTCATGATTTTTTAAATTAACTGGAGGTGATATGCCGAAACTACAAGGCTTTCATTTGTTTCACTGTTGCTCAAAACTTGTGACAAAATCTTGTCAAACTAGAGTAAAGCTACTTGGAGATATTCATGAAAATGTCAGTTTTTCTGCTGATCAAAATATCACCTCTCCCAAAGTAACAAGGCGTTATATCTCAAAATCAAATTCACTGAATTTTGGTCACATTTGATATTTTGTTCTTTGGCCCCAAGAGCATGTTTACAAAATGTTGAGCTTAAAAATGGATAGATGTCCTTATAACGAAAGAAACAAAGTTTTTCTGCTCTGTCATTGGTAGAACTTCACAAAATATTTTTAATGAATTCTCTTATTATATCAACTGAAATGATGTCTTTTGTCTTTTATTCTCTACCACCTATTCTATTAGCACCTATTATTAAGAATTTATGAATTTCATTGTAAATATATGCATGTCATCCTGTTGGTTTTAATGTAATATACTGGTAGCTATTTAGTATCATTACACAGATGATTATAGAAAATCGTGCATGCTGATTGGTTGAGAACCTCAGACTAGTTCTGAATAATCACCTACAGATTGAAAATGTAGGATTGTGTGTGCTTTGTTTGTTGATGCGTGCCACTTTTAAAACACAATAAATACAAATTTCTAAAAATAAATCAATGATATTAAATCAATTATTTGCCTCAACTTCATCTCGGTAAATACTCCACCTTTGGCAAATAGCTGTTAAATATTCCAATTATTTCCTCCCCTTATATTTTCCATTTACTGATTTACTTTTTATGTCTAGTTTATCCATTTCTCTTTTTACTTCCATTTCTTCATTTCTCATTCTCTATGAATGGATATTTTTTAGGGATATAAGTCATGGACAAAAGCACATGGTATTGAAGGTGTTCTGCCTGGTTTAGGAATGACAGTAGATCAACTCTTCTTTGTAGGGTTTGCACGGGTAAGAAAAAATGTGCTCAAATACCTACCAGATTGTCATTTTTACTATACTGTCATGTGTTATCCTTGCTTAAAAACCTTCATGACTAATTAATTTGCAAAGCACAATGGAAATGAAGGAGTTTTTATATCTGATATAGAATCATCTTCATTTGCATAAACTTTAACTTGGATTTTGTCTGCCAAATTCAGTTCATTCCTCAAAAATTCAGTAGAAAATGAGAACATACCTAGACATTTTTAAGCCATCTAAAAAACGAGCAGCATGTGTTTTATCAAATATCAAAAACCCTCAGCTACACCTCGGGTTTTTATATTTGATAAAACACTGCTGGTTGTTTTTTTAAATACTACTAATAAAGTTTATAGACCAAATCCACTTATAGGTATAATGTTTTCACATTTCAAATCGTATCTTCTCAAGCTTTACTGAGAAACAAAGAAACAATGCCCAAGGGAATGACATGTGGTCTGAAATGGGAAAACAAATACACCCAAGTAGATTAGGTCCACTGATTGAGTGACCAATTCAATTACTACAAAGAGAGTCATTTTTCTGCCATGCAAAAATTAAAGGAAATTCATGGAAAGTAGAAGGCATGGTCACAAACTTTTCTTTTCATTTTTGTAGTTTTTAATTTACTGGTATTTTGCATTTTATTTTTAATTATTTTAATTATTTAATTAGATTTAATTATTTAATTAGATTTAATTTATTAAATTATTAAATTAAATTATTTTATTTTTAAAGGAAAATTATCAGAATGTACACAGATGCACATAAGCAAATTAAATCTGAAAATTCAATAGAAAAATACTCATAATTGATCTCCCATGAATCTTTAATTTATTTAAATACAATAAAAGTACTACTTTAATGCCAAGCTATGAAAATGCTTTGTGGAGTTTACTAAAAACTGTTTAATTTTTGTCTTGGTTAGCCATGGTGTAGTATATACACCAAGAAACCAGCACTTACACAGATTAAGCAAGATAGTCATGCAAACTCCAAGTTCAGGTGAGTCAAGAGAAAGCTTTATCAGTTTCTGTACTTAACTTTGCTAGCTGAACCAGCTCTTACAACCTAGAGAAGAATATCAAATCTTTTTATTGCAGTTTTTAAAGCTGAAGAACTATGTTGTTATTTTACTGAATATTTCCTAACGTTTCCAGTGAATTGAGTACATTTTAGTGGTGGGATTTATGGGGAGGGTGTCAGGTACACTGCTCCTAAGGATGTGCCTCTTTCACTTGCAAATGCTACAAATACTACTGGTGCACTCTCCCCTAGAAAAAATCCTGGATCTACCCCTACATTTCATATCTTCAGTTGCCTAACTTATACTTGCTCATTTAATTTTTAATTTCAGAGTCATAGGAACTTTACAAAATTATCCAAAATTTGCTGAAGTCTTCAAGTGCAAAGCCAAATCTTACATGAATCCAGAAAAGAAATGTTCTGTGTGGTGAGGTAGCTAGATAAGCTGATCAGCTGGACATCTTTAAAGTGTTAGCTGTCTAACTAATCTAGTCACATTAAAGGGTACTCTTGGTGGGTGCAGATGAACCAAGTGTATCATAAAGGTCTGTTTACACAGGCAATTTTTTTTTCTGCAATTCTAGCTGCAAGTGTATCATAAAGGCCCCTTTACACAAGTGTTTTTTTCTGCAATTCTAGCTGCAATTCATCTGTAGTCAAAAATTGCACATGTGAACATGAGTAGTGATTTGAGAGTGATTCCCCACAAAATCACACTAAATTTGAACGTGTTCAAAGCAATGGCAATTTATCAGACATGAATTTAGAAAATTTCCATGCAGTTGCCATTGTTAACATGCACGATTTTGCATTGTGGCTAGAACCACAGTGAAAATTGTAGTGTTTATCACAGAAAAAATTACCTTTGTAAGTGGGCCTTAATACATGTAGGACTACAAGCTGAATGTATGTGATTGCATTAAATCCCTCACGGGTTCTTGCACACAACAATAGAACCCCAACTAGACTTCTTTAGTTTAAGATGTACAGAATTGTGACAATTATGCATGATTGTTCAGAGTGTTCTTAGATGTTCACTATAATTATAGTGTTTACAGCATTAGTTACATGTAGTATTATTATATCCACATCCACTGGATATGAGCAAGGACGCGCTCTGATTGGTTCCTCTACTACTAGGATATCAGCTCATATCCCGTGAGTAGAGAAGTAAACAAAATGGTGGAGCATTTCACCAATGTTATTTTGCTTTTTAAACTTGAAAATAATTAAAATCTGCATTTCTCACAATCCAGTGGATGTGGATATAATAAAACAATTATTCCACTCAATCTTGTTGTACATGGCTAATAGCCGACGAGGAGCTGTGCGCCTCGTTGCCTATGAGCTCATGTACGACTCAATTTTGTGGAATAGTTGTTAAATATTACGTGTGTCTGGCATACATTATAATCATACAACACAAGACATTGGTAACATGAAAAATCTCTGGATTATGTACTTACATACTTGTGTATACTCATCTGGTCTCCCACCCCCCCCTGTCCCCAAAAAGTTTCATTCAAAGTTCAACAATGTTACTGTAATACCAAACCAGGTGCTCCCTACCACACTAGAATACTGTATATTCACACTGTCTGTAATGAGCAAAACCTGTCAAATTCAGTATGAATTAGATCTTGCTGTTCCAAATATGATCATCTAATAACAAATTGAATAATTCTAACTTTAAATTGAATACATTAGAGGTTTTAAAGTTTCTTATTTTGATTTTGGTAAATTTTTCAACCAGATTTTGTAGTTTAACAATTTAAATATATTTGTAGACAAATTAGTTATTTGTAAAATTATTTTTATTAATAATATGGACTTAGGAAATATTGTCTCTCATCGTGCTTTTTGAACCAATGCCAGCCAGGTTACATAGACCATTTGTGAATTAGATTAGTATATCAAGTATAAAATAATCATTAAATTTTTTATCACTTGCTCTTCACCTCTCAGGTTTGATTCCCAGACTCTGCATTTCATTTCTCTTCATTTTCCCCCTTTTGCAAGGGTTTTTCCCTGTTTTTTTTTTTCCCCTGGGTTCTCTGGTTTTCCTCCTGCCTCCAAACCCAACATATATGCTAAGTTCCAATTCAATCTGCAAGTTAGCAGTGCCAATGCATTACATCACCCCAAGGGTTGTTACAGGGTTTGATAAATTGAGATTTGTTTGTTGAATGTAGAAAACCTTTTTTATGGTGTTGGGGGGGGGGGGGTAATAAGGGATTGCATAGGGTTCTAGCCCACAACAGCAACATAAATTTAGAAGCCAGGGCCCAGTTGTTCAAAGCCTGATTAGTTCTAATCCTGGGTTAACTCTATAGGTTTTATTAAGAGTTAACCTGGGATTAGCACTAACCAGGCTTTGAACAACTGGACCCAGTATATTAATATTCCTTAAAACATAAAATGGTAAAGTAAAGACAATCTTTTCATAAGATTACAAAAAAGATGTAACTGGCAAGCTTTGTCTCTCCTTGGATTCTTTACTTGTATACCTTAAACCGTCAATAGTTTTTAAAAGTAAACTCAACTCCTAAGTGACAACTTTATGTTCCAAAGAATTTTATCTGATTTACAAGTAGTATGTGTTCAATAATAATTGTTTTCATCATGTGTTTTTTATATCCTCGTGCTTGTCTCATATTTGAAAATAGACGAGAGATGCTCTTTGAGATATATTCTAAGGTTCATAGTGACTATGCTACTGTACTTACAATATAATTTTTTGAAGTAGGCCACAATGCTTCAGTAAATATATTTTTCTTTGCCTGTTAGTAGTGTTTGAGCACTTTTCTAAAATTGACTGGTCAAATCCCAAAATTGGCCATTGACTACAACATATACATGAGTAAGTAAAGTGTATAGTCCTGTGTTATTTTCATTTTGTCAGTATCAATTAAATGTCCTAAACAGTGGTTTAATATTTAATCACTTACATCTCACCACATTGAGATATGACAACAGGCAGTTTTGGTCTGTTGTTTGGACCAACTGGAACATTCTGAAAACAGGACAATCAAGTACTGATTCAGTGGTTGGTTGGGGATGGGTATGTGAATGAATAAATGGTTGAATGAATGGATGGATAGATGGGTATTTGAACAATGGAAGGACTAGGCTAATAGATAGGTGAATGGATAGATGGATGGATGGATGGATGGGTATATACAACAGGAAAACAAGGTAAGTGGATGGATGGATGAATTGGTATATAAACAATGGAAAGACAAGGCAAGTGGATGGATGGATGGATGGATGGATGGGTATACAAACAAAGGAAAGACAAGTTGAGTGGCTGGATGGGTGAATGGAAGAATGAATGAACTAATGAATGGGCATATGATTGGGTGGACGGATGTATGGATAAGTAGATGAATGAATAGATAAATGAAATGCATGGATATGTGAGAAAAGAGTGATTAAGGAGAGATGCATGAAAATAGCTAAATAATATGAACTAGTGCACCTCTATCTTCCTCATGACTAGTAACCCATCAACAACTTTCCCTAAAAACATGGAAACAAATCTGTTATTAGGAGTTAAGTATCTTGAGGCAGATGTATTTTCACCCATCCAAGAGAACTGCAGTGGCAGTTGGTTAGCATCCCAGACTTTCACACCAAAAGCTTAGCTTTCAAATCCTGACTGAAGGAGGCTAAAAAATGAGGCAAATAACCTGGCTTTCTACAAATGGGATTGTGAATCACTTGTGTCATGGATTAATATGTTAAAGGACAGATTAAAGAACCACCCACTTGAGGACATAATGAACTTTGGCAGCAACCACAATCAAGTGTCAGCATGAGGTCAGCTTGGCATCATGTTTGTATAAAGGTTGTTAATGAATAAGCCACCTTCAACACATGAACCATAGCTAGTAAACCCTATGAACTTTGCCAAGTGCTGCACAAAGGAACAACAAAATAAACCATGCAGCAAAGTAAAGCAAACTTTCAAAAACTTACCAAATACTACATGTTTAGTATCCAGGAAATCACACTTGGCACAAGTTACAAAAAACTGAAAATAAACAGCAACCATCATATAGATAGAGTTCATAGAATTTCAGGGCTTGAAATAGATGTATTAAGGTGACTGGCTACTATTGGATTTTATATTTAACTTTTTTTAAAATGGCATCGTTTTTAATGGAAATTTAATGCTGATTTCAAATATGAACAGAAAAATAGGGTGTCCCGAACTACTTTTTGAG
>WUAP02131510.1:0-13778 GCA_015163945.2 Stichodactyla helianthus | reverse complement strand
GTGTAAACGGAAGGCCTAAAAGTACAACTTTTTGAACGGTCAAAAATTCGTCCGGTACCGTGTAATCCCGGCCTTAGTTGGTTTGGGGTAGTAAGGTGATATCCCTGCTACCAGAACAAGATTTCTTCGTGTAAACGATAGAGTGGTTTTATTTTAACCGTGAAAGAAAGATCACTATTTACTTTGTACTAGTTGATAAAGAACAAACAAATTAAACATTAGAGTTTACTACCAACTATTATGCGTACTATTTTTTTACGGTTAAATAAATTCACTATACCTTATAAACTACAGTACAAAATCCTGCGTAAATACAAGCGTTTTAAATGCTTTTTAATTTCTGAACGTGATGCTATAATACAAATAACCTGAAAATTTTATAGGAAAATTCATTGGAGGGACGAGGGAATTCCTCGTTGAATTTCGCGAGAAAAACGATAATGCACGAGTCGTGAAGCGGCGAGTGCGATATCATTTTTAAAGTGAAATTCAACGTGAAATTCCCGAGTCAGGAAATGAATTTTCCTTGAATCTCATAGCGTCTATAATAATATCATAAGATTCTATAATAATATCATAAGATTCTATAATAATATCATAAGATTCTATAATAATATCATAAGATTCTATAATAATATCAGCATGCCTACTAGAGTGGTTTCATTAACCCGTGAAATACACTTTAGCACATTACACTTTATCACACCCTAATTCTATTCTTTTGTGTCTATTTGACTATTACACTTTAATTAGTACACTTTGTTTCACGGGTTAATGAAAACCACTCTACTGTACTACTATTATTATTTAGATCAATATCTCTTGAGCTTTGTTCAGGGTGAGTTACTTTTTGTGCCTGATATAAATTTAATTTTTGCTTATTGAATTATGAAACAAAAAAAATGTGGCCTTTTTTAAGTTTCCACTTTAAATACATCATTTAAAATATGATTATTTGTTATTTTTAACACTAATATACTGAATTCAGTTTCCCGGATAATGTGTCTCACTGAAACTGAAGTTTGTATGTCATTATTGTATACTAAATCATTGTCCGTGCGGGATACCTAGTTTTTCGAGTGCCTCAAGAATGACAATGTAGGGGTGACCGTTCACTATGCTGGTAGGGAATATTGTCTACATAACATGATAAAAATGTTCGATCTTCTGTTTACAATATTCCGGTACCTGCTTCTAAATAACGCTTGCGAATGGCAGTCTCTCTACTCGGTTACATTTTGTCCAAAACAAAACAAAAAATAAAATAAAAATAAAATAAAAATAAAAAAGAATAAAAATAAGGTAGTTAGTGGTCCGAAACTAAAGGGCGGTGTGTGCCATGAAAAACAGGGGGTGAGTCACATTTTTTGAGCCCCAAATAAGGGGTGGGTCAGTTAAAAACTAAGGCAAGTGAATATGACAGCATAAAATGTCAGATGCATTAGTGAGGGGTGGAGTATTTCTTGAGACACTGAACTGTGGTGGGTTAACCTAAGTATGCCTTTTGATAACTGAACATTTATTATCCTTACTTACTTTCTGGCCAGTCTCTAAAATAAATAAATTGCCTGTGTTAACATGTAAATATAAGTTATAATAAAATTGTATGCAGCCAGGTCGTATATATTGAAGATATTCTCCTTGAATAATCAAAAACAACCACACTTCTTCTTCACTTTGGTCCTCTCTTCTGAGTGTTGGTATTTGGCGAAGTTGATAAACACCTAAGATCAAAATCAAGTTCAAAAATAAGACATTTTCGTGAAAGAAAGGTACGTTTTTACGAGGTGGTAGGATGGAAAAGAGAATTTTCAGGACCCTTCAAAAAAATTAGCACTGCGAGGAGTCCCTCTAGTTTCCCTTGGTCACTGTGCGTCTTGTTTTCATTGCTGGTAAGCTGTTGTTAATTAGACCGTAGGCCGCGGAGGAATTCTTTGCTTGGTCTTAGCATCAACAAAAATACGAAGGAAAATAGAGACTGTCTTGCAGTCCACCTAAATTAGACACTCTTGTTAAGAAAGTTGTATCCTTCAAAACAGTAACAAATTTAATTCATGAATTCCACTAAAAGACTTGAGTGGATACTAGCCTTGCTGGTAGATTCTAAGCTTCATTTTTGCAAACCAGAAGAAACTATTTCAATGTCGGTCTACTAAATACTATCCGCTTAACTACCTTAAGACTCGTTTATACGGGTGCCTTTTTTTCGCGATTCTAGCTGCGATTTACCTGCA
The DNA here is from genome assembly GCA_015163945.2 of Stichodactyla helianthus. Taxonomy (NCBI): domain Eukaryota; kingdom Metazoa; phylum Cnidaria; class Anthozoa; order Actiniaria; family Stichodactylidae; genus Stichodactyla; species Stichodactyla helianthus. Next base: position 11,544 of record WUAP02131510.1, on the reverse strand, counting down.
ATCAAAATCTCGAGTATAAACATAAGTCGTGGTTTGAGTGCGATTCGCCGCAAAATTGCACTAAATTCGAACATGTTCGGAAAAAACGGCGATTGATTGGTGACGTGAATTCAAAAAATCGCCTTACAATTGCATCGCAGCTAGAATCGCAGTATTTATCGCAGAAAAATCGCCCGTCTAAATGGGCCGTTAAACTTACACCAAAAAACTGAGGACGAAATGCGAGCCCTAGGAAAGAGAATTTACCGCGACTGTCATAACACTGAAACTTTTAGCGTATGGACGTTACCTGTTCAAGTGTAGTTTGGCTTACACTGTAGTCAATAATGTTGAGACTTTCTCGATTTCTTTCAAGTTGTCCAAATATTTGTGACCATGTTAGATCTTCGTTAATTATTTGGTATGTCAACATGCCCTTCAAGTGTAAAAGCAAGTGTAAAGATTAATAGGGCGGATATTACTGCGCTCACTCGTGATTGGTTCATAAGACGGTAATGGAAAGGTTATATCCTCACATGTGAAGAGTAAAAATGATAGAGTAGATTTCGTATGACTGTGAAAAGCTCGCGGCGCGATCGGTGCTGTAAGCGTGCCTTGTCGCGACCGACTGATGTTTTCTAGAATTTTGCCATGCTTTGCCGTGCCTTGACCATGTCACGACCGTGTTCGTGCCGCGAGTTTTTCACAGCCATTTGAAATCTGCTCGTGTCTTTACTGCGTGCAAAGTTTTAAAATTAGAAACAGGAGAAATCTTGACATTTCATCGATATCCATATAATAACCAACATTTCTATATAATGAGTTTCTGCCATGATTTGGTATATCAAGGAAATACTTCACGATAACTTGCCGACTTACATTATGGGCCTCCGTTAGGAAAGCTCCTTTGAATGTTTGATCAATGAAAGCCTGTGCTCTTTGTACAGCTTCGTTGAGTCCATTATCATACATAACAGGAACAGGTGACTGTATCATGAGTGGTTCCTGGTTGGGAGGTTCCACTGCAGGTTGGAATGCCACTTCCTTGTTCGATGGAACATGATTTGCGGCTTTAAGTAAAAGACAACAGCAACATAAATCACTCAGAAGAAGCGTTGAATTCTACTTGCTTTTGGAGAGGTTTTCGTATGAGTGGGAACCATACAGTACTGACTTACAGCATGTACAAGGTAGGGTACGCCGTAACACTGAAATGGCTTCCCATTGTTATCGTGCGAGTCATCCAGTCCCAACGCGTAGTTACAGTCAAAGAACGGTAACAAAATTGACGTATCGTTTCCTACTCATACAAAACCCATCCCACTGCTTCGATGATGAGTTGAGGAATAAACGAGTCATAGACCCTTATTCACTTCATGCAGCCGCCATTCTGTTTTCCCGTTGTAATGCTAATAAGTCATGTGGTTTCTGATAAGGCAGAAAGCTTACAATTTTCGTAAATTCGCCTTTCTTACCGAATGTTCTCTGAGCAATTTTTTTTTCAAAGTTTTTAAGATAATTAAGATACTCGAGTACTAAAAAAAGTAAATTTCTCCAAAGTTTGCACCCTGAAAGACCTCATGGATATTATCGTGAATGTTCTATTAGTAAAAGAACACTAGTAGGAATCTTAACAGTACCGTAATCGTTACGGTTAGATTGGATGATTAACGAGAAGCCATTTTGGTGTTACTGCTTACCGTACCGTACGTTACCCTCTCAAACGATAACCATTCTTATGGGAAGCCATTTCAGTGTTACTGCATACCATGCCGTGCACGTGCTGTACCGTATGTTCCCTAAGAATTTGTATGGGAAAATGCATTGGTCGCCACGAGCTTGCAATCCGGCACATTTTCCCATACAAATCTTTAAATCTTGATTTGAGGGGGATCTGGTCAAGTGACCTGTAAATGCAAAAGAATAATACCTGCACTGAACAGTGGATGGCCAGGTCCATGGACATCAGGAAGACCCTGGGCTGCTGCAGGATTAGTGTAGGCGGCTGATGCTACTTGTGGAACGACTTCAGATGCTGTTGCTATTGATCTGTTAGGCTCAGATCGTCCTTTGACTTTAATCATCAGAGTGTAACCAGAGCCAAACCTATAACGGTCAAAGAACAAACAATGGAATCAATCACTAAGACAAAGCAAGATCCGTTTATTTCTTCATATCTGCTGATTTCATTTCCCGGCCGGAATTTCCTGCTTTCAAGATATTAATTGACCACTGATTGGCTCTGCTGCTCTATAAGAGGTGTCAAAATCCCAAAAATCATTGTTGGAGTTTTTCCCCCCTTTTAAAGAATGAGTTTATAATGAAGCAAAACATATAAATTTTTTAAATCTTCAAAATAATAAAATAGTGCTTGAATTCAGCTTTTCGCATGGTATCGCAAATTCAAAAGAACAGGTCGCAAATCTGTGTTATGTGAGAATAGACCTCAGTCTTGATGATTTCACGTTTGATATTATGCTTAATGTCACCAAATTATTTGGGTGTACCTGCTCTTGAGATGCTGTGGGCTTCCAATGCACTTGAACTGACCATTGACCATGATGGCCAGACGAGTACAAAGTGCTTCACATTCCTCCATACTAACACAAGCAAGATAAAGAAAACCATTAACGTCGTTTTATTGAAAAAAAAAAAGCCGGTAACTTGAACACCACCACAAATAACAAATATAGCAAAAGAACAATAGCATCGCTAAGACGACGACGATCACCACCACCACCACCACCACGACAACGACCACCACCACCACCACCACCACCACGACGACGACGACGACGACGACGACGACGACGACGACGACGACGACCACCACCACCACCACCACCACCACCACCACCACAACAACAACAACAACACCACCACCACCAAAAAAGCGATAAGATTCGAGCAGAAAAACTAAAATAAAATAGATAGCTAACTGGTTAAATACCAACCTGTGTGAAGTGAGTACAATAGAACGTCCGCCTTTCATAACACTAGTCAGTGAATCCCAGAGGAACCGACGAGCCACAGGGTCCATTCCACTGGTAGGTTCATCCTAAATCCCCCAAAAAACGATGAAAAGACTTAAAGAGGAGGTATTTTAAAGGAAAGGAGGTTCTCATGGTAGCCATTCTGGGGCAAACAGAAAATTTCTTGTTGAGGAAATGAAAAATGACAAACATTTTAATGTTTGTTACCCACGAGATCAGTAGAGACTGTAAGAACGTACTTCACAATACGATATCGAATAGATAGATGAGATAGAAGAAGAAGAAACAGACTGTGGACTTACCAGGAATACGATTGGTGGGTTACCAACTAATGCTATGGCGGTGCTCAGCTTACGTTTATTGCCACCACTATACAAAAAAGGAAATAATGAATGAGTTGGTGAAATAACTACCATGAAATTAGCAAATGTAATGTATGAATGACCGAGTAGAGAGAAAGAAAGTGAAGACGAAACGCGAAATAGGAAAAAGAGCGCAAGCGTGTTACACACAACAAAATATACTGCAAAAATATAGTATTGTCAATATATAATGTTGACTATAATGAATGAAATTATGTTAATAAATCTGCATAATACCTGTAATTTCCACATAACTTGTCGGCCCATTTCCCAAGATTTAAATGCTCAATCGTAGTCGAGACAACATCGTTGATTTTCGCGGGACTAACGCCTCGTAGGTGAGCGTACATTTCGAGCATTTCTCTTCCGGTCATCCTTTCGATCAAAGCGTCAAACTAGAGTGACCAGAAGGGAAAAAATCTAATTGAGCCTTGTGACTATTTTTTTCGGCTTGAGCCAGGTCATAATGTTTCCTTTGCCTGCCAATAAACTGTCACTATTTGTGACTGCTGGCCTGCGTAGAAGACGGTTCTGGTTGTCCCTGGTTCTTAGTTATTACCGGCGTTCGTTGGGTCGCGTAAAGACTGGAGCGAGAGCAAAAATCAAAGTAGTGGGAGGGGGGAGGGGAGGGAGACCGCGTTTGTTTTTCTCTCTCCCCAATCCCCTCCCTCACGTTTCGCTTTTTACTAACCTCGCCCTCAGTCCTACGCGCTGATTTTTTGTTCAACCATGGAAAAACACTACAAATCCCAACCCAAACGCCTGCTATGCAGACTATCGAATAAGGGTTGATTTACACGCTACGATTTGTCGGCCCGATGTGAGTTTTATTGTTTTTAGCACTCTTTTTCCTTTCAAAAATCGGGCCGACAAATCGTAGCGTGTAAATCAGCCTTAACATACTTTGAACTTTGATATCGCGACAGAACGTCGCCACTGCATGATTGCGGGTAGACCGCGCACAGATAGTCTTCGTTACACCAACAGACTGTTTGTTCAACGCAATCTTCGGAACAGACAACTTTCTACCTTTTTATGGACGAAATGCTCGCATATGTTCTGTTCTCATGAGCAACAGCCATACGGACCAAAATATCATTGCTTTCAAGCAATATAGGCTTGTTTGTAAATAATACCTAATCTTATAATGCGTCGCGGAAGGCCATGTTGGAGGGCCGATAACAACATAATCTCGTATCAACTGAATGATATTTCTCGTGTAACATGATTTGTCGTTCCTGCCATCCAACATGGCCACCGTCATTAACAACCGAAATGAACTACAAGATCATCTATGATCCAACATATATTCCCTTCTTATGTAATAACTGTCACATACCTGTGGACAATATCCAATGCGTTGCTGGACCTTAAAGTTAATAAGACAAATTCATGTTACAGATAAACAACTCTAGCTTATGCACTACGAGTAGAATAAGAAAAATCTTTTCGGCTTGGGCGTAATGTTTTCCCATTTCATACTACGCGTCATTCCCTTGGGTATTGTTTTTTTTTGTTTCTTGGTAACGCTTGAGAAGATACATTAATATGGATGAGCTTCAAACTAAGGATCTCATTCCAAAAGGATTGACACGTGGTTTGAAATGGGACAACATGACGCCCAAAGTAAAGAGGTCCATTGACATGATGCTGCGATGATTAATAATAACAAAAAAACTCTTGTCAAAGGTACTAAAACACTTGCGAGATGCAGCTTCTAAACAAGAAAACATAATTTATTGATTGTGCATTCCTATAAAACTGCTTCAAAAAGGTTTTCGCTGCCAAAGGAGAAGAGCATCTCATAATTTTTCAATAAGATGACAGTAAAGGGTTTTGCTCCAGGTGCAGGCTCCCGGGTCATTTTTGCACAACTAGTACACATGAGAAAGCATGCTGCAGGAGCTTGCTGCATGGTGTGCGGTCATGCTTGCTGATATTCAACCAGTTTAATTTCAGGCAGCGCGAGCCAGGGGCAAAATTCTGCTCTCGCCACAACTTTTTTTACATGAAATCTTTGGTACACACGATGGAGCAAAACAACCCTGGAGCCTGCTTTCGGGACAAAACCTTTAGTATGTATAGGCCTTAACTAAACTGTGCTAAAAATGGCTCTGTTGGCTGCCAATACTTACATGTTATGTCACACACTCACAACCTGCTGCCAATACTTACATGTAATGTCACACACTCACAACCTGCTGCCAATACTTACATGTAATGTCACACACTCACAACCTGCTGCCAATACTTACATGTAATGTTACACAATCGCAACCTGGGACTCATGAGGCCAAGGTGATGAAAATCATTTTTGAATGAGTGCAGTTCAGTGTCGTTCAGGTGAATAAGACACTTACTTGTTTCAGATGAGTTTGAATGTCGTATCCATCAAGAAAAGCCGTTCCATCAGAGATTCTTTGATCACCAGTCAGCATGCTAAACGTGGTGGTCTTACCAGCACCTGTATCAAGCAGAAAAGAAAAGTCCTCATCTTAATAAAACCAGAAACTGGGCTTTGATTTCATCTTATTGGACTCAATTCTATCTAGAAACAGACGTTTTCTGTAGACGCATTAGCCGTGCGCTCCGTCTGCGTCACAGCAAGCCCAGCCCGTTTTTCCAGGATTCGACACATCAGTTTAAAACACTGAGTCAGTGATTTGTGAATATCTATCAATATACAGAGTCGTTGTCGTTAATGTTATTATGCTTATAACTATTGCTTTTGTTGTTGTTGTTGCCTACCGTTCACTCCAAGAAGACCAAAACACTCTCCTCTTGGTATTCCAAGATTAAGATGATCGACAGCGGTCCTGTCTGAGCCTCTGTAAACCTGGAGTAAATGAAATGAAATGAGATGGATGGATGCATGGATATATGAACGGACGGACGGATGGATGGAATTAGGATAAAATCACACATTTTCACACGATTTACCTTGGTAAGATCCTTCAGCACCACAGCCTCTTTCCCAATGGCCTCTCTGTCCATGTCGCTGATTCTCTTTCTTTCGCCATAAACATCTTCGTCCTGCAAATTGAAAACCATCAGTAAGAAATATTCATGAATCGTATGATAATTGCTGCTAACGGTACCGGTCAATCGAACCATCACGTGCGCGAGAAACGTACGGTACTGACTGAAAGCTTGTCGTGCGAATCAGTCTAATCACAACGCGTAGTAGTTCAGTACAGTTAAGGTAAGATAAGGTACGCGCCTACGAATTTGTCGTGACGTTTCCCACTCATACGAAATACGCTATAGTTGCAGAATATTCAAAGAAAATCCTGGAGAAAACTTTCAAACTTTGAAAAGGTTAGTTACCTCTGTGGGCTGTCTCTGTGAAGTGGACGAGTTCGATGATTCTTTGTGTTTCATACTGATGAAGAAGTTCGCCTGATGAATAAGAAAACTAGTCAGGAGGACTGTACATAAATAAAATCCTAAGAAGACTCTTAGAGTGGAAAATAGGAGCGACAAAGAAAGTAGAAATGTAGAAATGTAGAAATGAAATTTACAAGATCAGCCGAGAGAAATCGCGCGGCTCATACTGTGCGTCTTAGTTGTAACAGAAATTTAATTTTTGCTTTTCTATCAGGTTATATCTGTGAAAAGACTAAAAGAGAGAGATTTGTTTCAAGACACAAACGCCTGTCCACTTCTCTGCACTTTTGGTGTAAATACAGATAACTAGACGGGCGTAATGTTTTATAGTAGTTCATAGCAGTAAGGGTCAGGATCCATCCTAAGTACGATTAGTACGACGGGGGTACAATTGTGTTGCATTCAAAGTGGGCTCAAAAAATCCCCATTGGCACCCAAGCGAAATAAAAGTTGTATACAGGCACAGTATAAAGTAGGCTGGAAAACAAATTTAAAAATAGGATATAGGGAGGGTTCTCTTGGTAGAAAGACGCCTCTTGGTTTTTCCTACCTGGATGAGAAGAGTTATGATAAACAGAACAATTCCTTCTACAAACATGAAGAGTGCTTCTTGGCCAACACCAGGCATGTCCCATGACAACGTTTTGTCTGTGAATTTAATACCCCTGAAGCCACAGCCGGCCAAGTTCCTGTTTTTGTGATTCAAAGAAAAAAGGTTCAAGCGTTTTACAATCTGTAATAAAATTAAACGCGTTGGCCAAGTCTCCTCGCTCTGAAAACGTAGCACAACTTGAAGTAGTACAAGATAGAAAGGACTTACTCTGAAGACTCTTTGCAGATCTTCCTGTTTTCGTAGTTGGAGTTCATATCAACAAGTGCAATGGAAAGTCTGAAACGGAAAAAAAATTAACTGAGCCAAACACATGCCGTAAGGGATTTTAAAGCAGATGTTGAAGGTTAGGCGATCCTTTTATCGACTATGGGAACAAACAAGAAAAAAAGGACCTGTCAGTAAAAATAAAGCTTTCTACTTCTTGAAAAGGAGCTTTATTTACCAGCAAATGTTCTAAAAGGTACCAGCTAACTTGATTAGAGATCCTTTTCGATTTACATCACCCTAAGAGGTGAAAACTACTATTTTTTACCCCTAAAAGGTAGGACGAACACCCCCCTTTTCACGGGGGGGAATTACCCCCCTTCACACCGGGACTTCTATCGTGATGCGTAATGCTCTTGGCATGCTTTTCGTTTTTGGAGCTAATTATCGATTCAGTCATGACTTTCTTATTGAAACATTGTATTTAGTAACATATATGACGATTAAAACACTGATCGATCAGTCTCTGTTCTCTCCATTTAATGGCGGTGCACTACTCACGTATATGTTGGAAACAGCATGAACACGTAATGCATAATCTCCGCTTCTTTCTCCAGATCCAAGCCCGGCAAACGGCAAACAAATACCGTTATCAGCATTGCCTGCATGATAATCGAAAAAGTTACATTAAAAAGGAGTATCAGAATTCTGTAATACAATAAAGCGACTAAACTGACAAATCCAAAATAGCTCAATCATACTTATACTAGTATACACCTAATTCAAAAAAAAAAAAAAATAATAATAATAATAATAATAATAATAATAATAAATAAAGTAAAATAAAATAAACGTTGCCACTGCCGAAAGCAACAAGCTAAGTCCGCAAGGCAGTAATTCAGTAAATTATCCATTTAGATGCGTTCATTTTAGTCTTTTTACACTTTTAGTCACATTAAAAAAGAGTATTACAATTCTATAAGCTTGAATGGCAGGCTGCTATGCTTCCCAAGACCAAACGTCTGGTCAAAAACTCAGCTAATATCCTGATCACAGACGTTTCTTGCTTTTGGCTGTGACAAGCAACGGTTTTTGATAAAGGTGTATACAGATAGACAGCGATAGCAACACTTACAATACTTAGGATGGAGAGAATGAATACAGTCAAAGCATAAGCGACCAGAGGAGACTTGTACAGGAAAGACGTAACGTAAACGAATGGTAGCACCGAGATACCAAAAAGAATCTGTAGAGAAAACAAAATATAAGGGTTTACACAGAAATTATTTTTATATCCCAATTCGATCGCGAAACGATCTTTTAGTTCAAAGAGCGAAACCGTGTATGCTACTGTCAAATAACAAAGAGGAACTAATTTAAAATGAAATACAGAGTCCAAGGTCTGATGTTTCAAACTTTGCCAGGGGCGGATCAAACAAGAAAAAATTGAAATTCAGCTAAAAAAAATGAAAGCATAAAATTTTGAAAGTTTTTGCCGGCGCCGCTTAAAAAGCATTTACTAAAGACAAGGTTATGACTTACCAGAAGTAAAAACACCGAACCCATGTCCTCTTTGTAGGATTCCACCTGAAAAGCAGCGAAGATTACCAGAACGAACAGAGCAGGGATCAAGTAATTCAGGTAATCCCAAGTGTACGTTGCAAACCAGTAACAGAATGAATCCACTCCACTCACAAACTGCAGATGTTTGGCCTACAGGAAATGCAAAACAATAATCAAGACATTTCAAATTTACGAGTAACAATTCTTTTGTGGTTCTTTAGGATTTACAACGGGAGTCCTGTGGAGGTGAGGACAACTTCCACAGGAATCCCAATCTCCTACGAAGTCGAAGTTAGTTAATATAAGCCTTTCTCAGGCGGCGGCCATGTTTGAGTGAATGACTGAAACAATACGTTATTTTCTCGTTAAGCCTCGTATTCAAGCACTTCAAAACGAGTTTGGACGGGCATAAACAAAGGATTTTGGCCTCATTGGAATAAATATGGCTCGAGAAAGTCTATGCTTCTTGAAAATTGTAAAAACTTATCTAATAAGCCATTTGCATGATGGCGTCATTTCACCACCACTACCAGAATGCTTTGTGAAAATGCTTTCTTATTCAGATTTTTCTACTTCCCTGGGAATAAACAGACAATAGGCCCTTTGCAGGTAATAATCACGTGATTGTAACTGGAGAGCAAAAAAATCTTATTTCATTTATTCATAAAAAATTTCATTAGATGTCTAATGCCTTCACTAAAACCTTTTTAAAAATGCAGGTATACTCTTATAACACGTTTTTGATTTCAAGATACTAAGCATTTTATAGTTTGTTTGCTCTCCAGTACAGCCTTCCCCAAGGGACCTTGAGTTCAATTCATTCGCTAGTGAAGTGATATATCATCATGTGACTGTTAGCTGCAAAGGGCGTATTGGTAAAATTTGTCTGACAATAGAAGCCACTCAAAGCAATCTGGTCTTGGTAGTAATTTACCATCATGCAGATGGCCTATTTAGATGACTTCACCTACACAACACTTAGGTAATTTCGCTGTAAATGTCTCGCAACAAAATTCTACGTATGCGTAGCGCAGCAAAGTGCTTTATTAGTGCAACAGCGCCAATAGGACCAATAGCAGTAATATAAAACCAGAAATGGCGTCAAACGAAGATTACTAAGAACATGAACTACTTGATAATGATAAGTGTGTGCGAGATTTACCTTGGAGGCTCGTTCCTGCACCAGGAATGATACAAAACTGGCAGCCATGTAAGCCATGCCCATAGACAGGAAAATAGCCATAAATAACATGGCGAAACTTCCAGTCACGTTCTCAGACTACAACAAAAAAAGTAAAATACACAGAATAAAAACTCGGAAACTTGTTTCTTTAGTTTGCGAGCTGAGAAAATCTTTCAGAAGCATATGTCATGATTCCGCTCTCAAAGCTTTAGGCTTTTTTTTTCAGGGACAACGTTAATTAAGTGAATTAGCTATAAATAAGCTTAACGTTGTTTTTAGTTTATTTTATTTACATACCTTATTCTTGGCAGTGTTTGGCAGAGGAAAGTTGGTCGTCTCGATCTCGTGGGATTTGTCAGTTAACTTTTGTAGCAGGATGTTTGACATGGCATTCAATGCTTCTGCGATAGTGTGAATTGCCTAATAAAACCCGCATGACCTTTTAGCAAGCGTTCGTACTGACAATGAGTATCAGTGCAACCGCTATAAACACATTGCTTTACTTTCTCTATGAACACAAGTTCAGTATGTGATTTTCTTGTACTAAGGAAGCTGAATTAACCCAAAGAAACTAGAATGCACAACAACGAGGTGTCGGGGATAAGAGATAGAGCAGATTTCGGATGTGAAAATAAGAATTTTGCCGTGCCTTGCCGTGCCTTGACCGTGTCACGACCGTGTTCTTGACTCGAACTTTTTAGTCATACGAAATATTCTTTTTTTGGTGCTGCCTTTGCAATTACATTCGCAAGTGGTTATGCCTTCACGAATTCTCCGATAAGGACGTTCAACCGCAGACCTTAGGGTTCTTTTTTTTAATAGCCCACTTCCGAGTTCTCGAAAAAAGATGCATGAAAGTGACGCTTCGTGCGAAATCACGCTTGTTGGCGTGAAACGACTGACTTAATCTGTTGTCGGTACTCTTTTCTCTATGACTTGTTCGCAGCTCACTTGAAAAATATACTTTTAGCAATAGCAAGAGTTAAAGGAAATTCAGTCGTTACGCGCAAACAAGCTTGGTTTCGCACGAAATCTCGCCTTCATGCATCTTTTTCAAGAAACTCGAAGTGGGCAGTTGGCTTCCAATAACTGCATTAGTCTCTCCGTCCACCCCAGAGGGGTAAAAGCATGAAACGCAGGGGCGGCGGAGACTGGGGGGGGGGGGGGGTTCTAGGGGGCCTTCGGCACCCCCACTTTTTACGAGAATGACATACAGGCTCTACTGTCAGCAGTAAGGATTTACTAAGCCAGCCCCTCCAC
>WUAP02131499.1:0-13778 GCA_015163945.2 Stichodactyla helianthus | reverse complement strand
ATTCAGAAAGTTACGATTTTTTAACGCAGTGGCATTTTTTGAGTGCCAAATGGCACTTTTGGGAGTGAAAGGGTTAAAAACAGTCAATGTAGTGGTAGTGTGTGGTAGTGATAGTGCCCCCAATTAGTGTGAAAGCACTAGAAGGACTAGGCACTTAAATAAAGAGATTTTTATTTTTATTTTTTATATATAGGATATACAGTGTCATGGTTTTCAACACAAGAGAGTCAGCATTATGCCATATACAACTTATTGCCTCAGTATTCTCAGTATTTACAGTAAATGACTTTTTCAATTTTGATGAGGTTACAATTAACTACTTATTAACCAAGCGCGAAGTCTTTACGGGAAAATATCAGACCGAGGTCTTGACCGTACGGACCGAGCCGTAGGCGAGGTCCGTACAAAAAGACCAAGGTCTGATATTTTCCCGTAAAGACCGAGCAAGCAAGGTTAATAAGCAGTTTATTATATGGCATTTTTTTATTTCTAACATTAAAATTAAAATAAGGCAAGACGCTGCTTTTAGTCACGTCATATTTTTGTATCGTAGTTGAGTCACGCATGCCGAATAAACGGCTAGCAGTTTCAAAACTGAATTTAAGCTTATTTTTCCTCAACTCGTGTAATATATAACAAATGTTCTGAGAAAGATAAAAATGTAATCTATTTTGGTTCCTCTTTTGACATAATGATGCTAGATAATGAACAATTTTTTTGAGAAAAGGCGAAATTTTTATAGTTGACTAAATGACAAGCGGCGACCATTCGCCATGTGCTTTGTGTAAAATTGTTTATTCATTGTCGTCACTCTCGATAATATTTCGACTTCTTTTTCTTGTTTCTTGGACAATTTTCACTCGTCAAGGTATTCAAATTAACATGAAAGAGAAAAAGATACAGTTCTGGTTTTAAAAAGAAGCAAAAAGCTGAAGTTTTTCAGTCGCTAGTTTTAGCTTTAAAGTTAGCAATACCTTGAAGTAGTAAAAACACATTCAATTAAAAAATGACTAGAAAAGACACTTTGGAAGACTAAAAAGGCACAAAACTTAAACACAAGATACTCAAACTAGTATGAAAAAGAGAAAGAACCAGTTCTGGTTTCGTTTTAAACAGTTTTAGCGACTACTCATGAATTACCAAACATAAGCTTATATGATAGTTATGATAAAAATATACAAAAACCAATGCAAAAACATACCTTGAACGCAGAAAAAATCAATAAAACCAGAAAGTGATACTTCAGAAAATAGGAAATAAACAGTAGAAGTGAATTCCTGAACACAAGTTAGTTTTAAAATCGTCTATTTTCGTAAAAACTTACACCCACAACGAGTCATCAAAAAAGCAAGTCCGTAATCGCCCACGGGCATTACGGAAAAATAATGCCCGGCAAGGAACCAATCAGAACGCACGATTTTACCGGAAGTAGCGCTTGCCATATAATAAAACAAATTAAAATCAAGTCTTAAGGTAGACCAGTCACACTTCCATTGTACAATTATTTCAAAAAAGGTTGTCCAATAGGTCAATAGGTGATAGGTCATTCCAAGACAGAAAGGAATTATGGACATACAAGTAAACATAAATAATCAAGGTTTTTAAGATGGCATCAACTACAAACAACATTGATATCTCAATACTAAGCTTCACGTTTTTGATGATAACAAGAAGCAGAAACACAAGTCATTCCAGCTCTTCTTGGATCTTGGAATGGCCTATCTCCTATCCTTTATTACCTAACCTCTAGTGCCTATAGCCTTTGGCTGCGACAACCTTTTTTAACTAGGTATATAATTCCTTACATGTATTCAGTTGAGCTCTTACCTAACATGGCTTCACTAATATCCAGTCCAACCCAATAGTGACCTTCACTGGTTAACACTTCACCACTTAGACCTGATCCACATCTACATGTACATCAATCACATCAATTATAACTTTTTCACATTATTAGACTTTTTTAGATTGGCTGCAACAAGTCCTATTTAACATCATGTGGTCATTATCCTGGATATTATTATTTTTTGTTTGCTGCTAACACTTGAGAAGACACATTAATGTTAATGAGGAATCTCTAATGTGGTATTATTATGTATTATGTATAATTAATATGCAAATATCTTATTCCAAAGAGGTTTAATGTGGGAAACATTACATTATATCTATTGGAATGTTTAATACATTAATATGGGTGTAAAAGAAAGGTTATTCTGAAGAGGTTTTTGGGAAAGCCTTATGTGTCAAGAAATCCCAGCATACTTACCCAACGTCAAGTATATAGCATGGTTGGTCATCAGGTAGGCATAATAGCTCTAATGCTCTCTCTGTCAGCTTGACTTGAATTTCCATCATACGTGAACTAAAAAATTTATTTGGTGTAATGTAGTTAGTGTGATGACAAAATAAACAAAAGCAAAAAAACTGTTTGGGGTTTCTGTGGAAGTGAATTTGCAGGGATACACAGGGATCCCAAATCTTTATATGAGCTAGAAGCCTAGTGTCCATGACATAAAAGAAGTTTCTCTGATATTCTTATCTACCTTATGTATAAGCTTACTTTATAAAATGAATAAAATCAAGCTCCCACCTCCCCCCTTGGGAATAATAAACGTTAGAATATCTTCTTGCACCTTATGTGCACAGCAGCAACTAATTTCTATCCTTAACACATTTGCTGTCTTTCTCCCTGTAGATATCATGCTGACCCTGTGCTCCAGGACATATTACACACGTGGGTTAAATTAATTGTTCATTAAAAGTCTTACTTTGAGGTGTATTTGTGCGCTTCTTCTTCATTATAAAACTAAAACAAATTAAACAGAATACAGTTACTCCTATATTCTAACAAATGGTCCTGTATTATTGATTCTTGATAGTATATTTTAGTGGTATTTATACCAGTTCTGGTGGAGCTTGGTGTTCTGGTCTTCTGCCGGACGCCATCTTGAAAAAACAAATTATGTAAATCTCATCAGCGGTTGACTGGCAACATAATATGCGCACAGTAGTAAACAAAGATGGCGGCTGACTGAGTAAAGTTGTGCAACATGATCAGATTTTTAAAGAATTTTAGCAGAAAAACAAATTATTTCCACTCATCAGTGGCTGATTTTAGACCTTCTTGTTTCTACTTTGAAAGCAGGACAACGATTTGTGGAGTTCAAAGGAAATATTGGAAGAAAAGTGAGTTTTTGCGCCACCGGTTTGGTCAACCGGCTACAAGATTTCAACGTCATTTTTCTTCAAAACACTCGCGAAAAAACTTTTATAAAATCCTTGGAGTTTCACCTAAAGCTACCCAGGCACAAATCAAGGCAGCGTATTATAATTTATCGTTAAAGCACCATCCTGATCGTCACAAGGGAAGTCAAGAAGCCCATGGAATGTTTCAACAGATATCAGAAGCCTATGGTGTTCTAGGTAACCTTGATTCACGGAAGCAATACGATCGTAGTTTGATCGTAGAAGGAATATTAGCTCCTGAACAAGCTCGGCCATTTCATGCTCCGCCTAAGCCAACAGCGTCTGTTTATGATTTTGATGAATGGGCTAAACAACATTATTTTCAAGCACTTTTAAGGAAACAGAGAGACAAGAAAGAACGAAGAGACGAAGAAATTGATAGAAAGACGCACAAGTTACAGGAGGGTTCTCTCAGACTTGTTTGTCTTGCTGTGTTTTTGGCCATTTTTGTGGCTGGCATGCACTTTCAGAAACATACGGTTGAGAGAAGCAAAGTAACAAAGAAAGGATGATGAAAATAATCTGCAAGTTATAATATTTGATATTTTAGAATCAAGAGAAGCCATAGGAAGAATATCTGTACATGTGCAGTAATGCACCTATCAGTGTTAAGCTGGTGAAAAGGTGGGGGAAGATAAGGCCTATGGTAAGGGTTTTTCTTGATGTGCTGTAGTGTTGGCTGAGATTGACTGAACACTTGCCTAGGGTAGGGAAAATTTGAAAACTCTTGATGCTGCTAATGGGAAAAGCCTCTGATACATAAATTGATGGTATCTGCAGTAGTGGCTATGGAAGACAAATTTCTACCTGTTGTGTGTAGGCCAGGCCTCCCCCTCCCCTCCCCCCTGGCTTCTTAACTTTGATAGGTGCATAAAAGCAATTGTGGTGTCAGTGTACCAACAATTTTCATAACATATCTTGGTTGGCACATGAATGATGAAGGCTTACATTACAAAGGGTTGCTTTAACTGTGGCAATCACTACTGCTCTGAGTGGTCCAATTATTAATGCCCGCTGGGCCAGCAATACCTATTGTTCAACAAAACTTCCTTACCCTCCCCTCCCTCCCCAAAAGCAACTGTAACACTCAATGGGGAAGGGGTTCAAAAACACTCTAGAACCCTTCCTTTAGGTCCTGCTTGCTATGAAAGTAATTAGAGAACCAATATATCTGTAGAATCAATAGTGTTTTTAACTTCAATAGACTAGAATTATTTGATTAGTGTAAAATTGTGACCAAACATTGACCTTTTTTAAGAGAATGGGTATATAATCATGGTGGTCTACTGTTGCTACAATTCAAACCATTTTTGTTCTACATGCCTTATTAAAATTATTACCACTTATCAGTTCTTGCTGGTAAAAATTACTACCACTTTTGATCAAGCATTAAACATTTTTCGGGTTTGTTCATGTTTAAAATGCAACACTTTGGCAGTGAAACTGTCACTTTGAGTAGCAAAATGTATGCATCTGCGGCGGGACACTTAACATGTGAAAAAAAGCCCTGAGTTACCTCCAAGCCATTCCTGAACTTGTAACTTTTAATAATGAAGAAACACCGCACTTAAGTCTTGGAAAATTAGGATAACTTTAAGAAATCTCAGATTGACTCCAAAACTAGCACTTCATATGAACCGAACATGCTTGTCTCTTGTTCCAAACATGTAAGTGTGCCACCTCAAATGCAGACATTCCATTGGGCAAAGCAGTAGTTTGGCCACCAAAGTGTCGCGTTTTAAACGTGAACAAGCCCAAAAAATGTTAATGCTTGAAAGAAACTGGTAGTAAGAACCTTGGTAGCAGTTTGTGATGCTTTGCAGTCATAAATATTGCACATTATTTAAAATAAGTGTCCCTCTGTATTATCAGATATGAAATTTATTCAATGTTCAATGCTAGGATATTTACATCAATTTTACTTGAAAGTAACACATTCTATCAAACAAAAATCTTTCTCAGATACAACATTTTTAGAGCTGTTAGCAAATCATCATTCCTAAGAGAAGAAGAAAATAACAAAAGAAGTAAAATACAAGTGGTTATCATGTTGGATGATATAACTACAAAAGCCAACAAAAAAATCTCATTAATTCAGTCAACATTCACAGCCATGATGTTAAAAAAAACAGCAATTTAATTGCCATTATTGTGATAAGAGCTACTTAGAATTTAACTTGAATTTTACCACAAGACCAATAGAGAAGTAACTATGTATGTATTACTTGTTATTAAAACATACAGCCTATTTAAAGTAGATGGTAGGGCAATATTTCTGAATGTGGAAATCAAGGCATACAGCATAATTACAGCTACCCTTTCATCCTTTTTCACACTGCGCATTTCATGTTTTGAGGCAGAGCTGTGACATCTTATCTTCAAAATTGACTACATGTTATTAAAAGTGAGCATAAGAGCTTTGAGATGTTGTCTTATCACGAAGAAGTTCGTTCAGTTTTTCAGATTTGACTCTCCTCAAGTGATGCAAAGTTTTCTGGGGTTGAAATGTGCGTATAAAGGTTTCAACATCTATTTCTCCTTCCAAAAACTTGTCAACAGTTTTCTAGAAAAAGTAATGCAAAAATCTTAGGGATTAAAATATGACTGATTATACAGAAAACAGTGGGTTATAGGCAATTTCAAAGTAGCTAACACAGAATTTCTGCAATTACCTCTGCTTCTTCTTCAGCCTGAACTGTTGCACTTTGAAGGAGTGCCATAGTTGTGTCTGATGAATACTGCTCAGACAGTGAACCTAAAACAGCAAACACTTAAAGTGAATGATTATCAATCAATGTTAGTTATATGACTTTGCTTTTACCATGAACCATCACCACCATTATCATCACTACCATCATCACCATCACCATCACCATCACTACCATCATCAACAACACCATCACTACCATCACCATCACCGTCACCGTCACCATCACCGTCACCATCACCATCATCAACAACACCATCACCATCACCACCACCACCATCACCATCACCATCACCGTCACCTTCACCGTCACCATCACCATCACCACCAACATCACCCACTAACATCACCATCATCATCACCATTATCATTACACCAATGATCAAATTATCATCAGATATTATTACATGTACCTAGTGATTGTTTATTTTTCTCAAACTGTGCCTGCAGTGTTGCCAAGTTTTCATGTGATTCAATGAGTCTCTCTCGTCCAGCAGCAAGTTTTGGCTCTACACTTAAATTGTATTCAGCTAGACTTCTGTTGCTTGCAATGAGCATTTCACGGAGCTGTTGGATTTTCTTGATCTGATTATGTTTAATCACAAGAGAGAAGGTTCCAGTTATTACCACTATCATATGAATGTTTTACATTATTCGCTTTAATGGTCTTTCTTTCTTCAAGGAACTGGTGGCCAACTTTATTACATGCTCGAATTTTCTTGATCCCTAACACCCAATTTTCAACTGTTCTATCTTGTTTTGTTTGCATAAATTTACTTGATCCCACTTTTTAATTGTAGAAAGATAGATGTCCTCCCCCCCACCACAAAAAACATTTGCACCAGCCCCCCCTCACTAAATGACAGGTGCCTAATTACGGTTTCACTGAATTATTAATATTCAAACAAAGAATCTTATTCCCAAGGGGTTTGTCATTGGAAAAATATCCTCAAAATGAAATCGACTACATTTTAGTACAATTTGTCAAAAACAAATTTCGATATCTTCCTCGTTAAAACAATAACTACTAGTAAGTTATATGCAATGATTCACAAACCTCTTGCAGATCTTGTATAACGTTATTAATATTCACATCTACAGTGTCATTGTTCATAAACTCTTGCAGTTCACCTTTATCGAGATGTTGAACCAAGCTCATTCCATCTTTGACGGCTTTCTCGGTATCTAGTCTTGGTACAATAACTAAAGACGGTCCAGTCGACATCTCGACACTCTACAGGGTTTTGAGTCGTCTCGATTGCCTTTTATCTTTAAAAAATACGATTAAAAAAGCTAAAAATTTGGCAAATCTTTACTTCGAATGTAAGTTTATTTGGAATCAGTAGCAGTTGAGCTATGTAACCAGGCCATCAGTTTATCCGCGTATAGCCACGTACCTAACAATATATTTAAGGAGGAAAAAGAAAAACAAAAAGAAAAGGAATATAATAGAAAAAGAATAGAAATGACACTATAAACCTTTAAAATCAGATAGCAAAGACATTTACATGTAAATAAGCAGATATAACATTTGGAAAGTAAGACATAACCCAGTCCCCTCGCTGGTTCTGTTTAACGCCTGGTAAAATCTATACTTCCGGGATGTTCGACCAAAAAAAACTAAATTCTGGAAAATTCCCTGGACTCTTGGATGTTGTAAGAAAATCAAAAATATTCATTCTTGTTTTTATTTTGGCCTCAATATTGTAGGAAGCTCATCAAAAAGGAATCTCTATGAGAGATCAAAGGTATGAACATTTTTGTTGAGGTATCCGAAGTTTTTTCTTTCTTTCTTTCCTTCTTTTCATTAGTTTGACTTCCTTTAGTTGATATAGAGGCCCCGTACAGCTGTTTCACAAGAAGCTAGTTTTACAAAGGTTAGTTGTTTCTATATTTCCAGGGCCATAGCCACCAGTATGGTTGGTTCGGATCCTACCGGGGCATTTAGGGACAACGTTTTTTATTTTTTTCCAGATTTAGAAAACCGTACCACTCACAAAATTGTGACTACGACTCTGATTTCGACAGATTTGTTGATCAAAGGACTCGTATTTTAGTAATACTGTTCATTGTTGACACTAATCAATCTGAAAAATCGTAAAGAAATCGAGAAAAAGGAAAGAAAGCCTATTATATGCGCGAAATAGTTAACAGCAGACGCTGTAGTTTGTTTCCTTCTGGTAAATACCAAAATATGTTTGGTATGTAAGGCACGAAGTTTAGATTGTTATTAGAGGAGACTTTTCCTAATCATTATGTAGGTTATAGGCACCAGTATCCCCACCACAGACAGTCACTATGCCGACAAAACTAATCGCAGTATTAGAACGTCAAAAAGGCTTCATTATTGGGAAAGCGCACTCCACAATAAAAAAGATACAAGAAGAATCAGGTGCTGTTATATGTACAGACATACGTGATAATGTTCATCTGAAAGGAAACCAGAAGCAGATAGATAAAGCAGAATCTATGATACGAACTATCCTATCTGTAAGTACTTTTTAGTCAAGTAATACCTACCTAAAGCTTCCATGAGCAATTGTAATATGATCACTAGGTGATAATAGGGACTGTGGATTTCGAGGGGGGCCAGCAACTTTCTCAAGAAGCATTTAGGAGGGGGCATTTAAAAAATGTCTCTTCAATAATGTCTCTTCAATAAATTTATTTTGTACCAACTTATGTACATTGGGGAGAAGGGTCATCAAAAAAAATTAGGTTTGTTATGGGGGGGTTATTAAAAAGTGTTCTTTCAAAATTTGAAATCCACATAACCCCCCCCCTGACCTATAAATTATGAACAGTCCCTAAGAGATATAGTCAGGATTTCTTATTTTTGAAAAGAGGGGGGGGGGGGAGGTTACTCCCCACTAAGCTTCCAGCTCCTCTCCTCATAAAAGCAATGCTGAATGGAAAGAAACAGATTAAAATGCAAAAACACATATTTTAATCAATGGAATATCCTCATATATGGACCAAACAAGATCAATTCAATAGATTATATATTACAATGGCTGAAATTGAGCTCAAAACTTCACTTTTTAAAACATTTTCTTGAGTGGTACTGATTAGTAGCCCAAGCTATACTGACTGCTCAGAGATCCAATCAAATTGCTTCATTTTTATCTTGAGTGACTTGTCTTATAGCATTTGTATAACCTTTCTTGCTATACTGATTTTAGGAAAAAAGCAATTTCAAGAAAGACAGTCTGCTTGTTAAAATCCCACAGTTTGCAACAGGTTTTATTATTGGCAAACAAAGAAGAAGTCTCATAGATATTGAGGTAAAGACAGACACTAAAATCTTCCAAGACAAGGACAGAATACCACATTTCTATATAAAGGGAGATGCTGTTAATCAGTACAAGGCTAAGCTGATGATCAAAGAAAGAGCAGTAAGCATTGACCATACACCACTGGCACTATAAATGTTAGATATATAGTACGATGTTGGTCAATCACATATTACACTAATATTTCAAACAACATTGTGTGACAAAGAGAGTGTGACAAGCAACAAGCCAATACTGCAAAGGATCTGTAAATTAAACTCAAAATAAATTTATTCCACAAGTTACTATATCACATGCACTTTTTTCACAGCTTTCAAGTATTGCATATTCATTGTGCATGCAACCTGTCACTCCAAAAAAATTGGGTCCAAAAGGGAGCAGCCAAAAATTTTGATCATATTGTGGGCTCATAGCCAAAACTATATGTATATATTCATAGACAGATTCCAAAAACCAATCAGCCCTTCCCCCTCAGATAAAAATGAATAGTCCCTAATACCAGAAATCTGTCAGTATAGATAATTTCCTATCAGTTAGCTTGCATAGCCATGTTCTGTAGACATGCCCCCCTGGCCCATATATCCTGGCTATGCAGGATTATCATTCATATTTTTTTCTTCATATTTCTCAGTGCAATTGCCGTAGACTGCAAGGCTTTCCTCAGACCAAAAAGTTTCCATTCATTGAAGACAGACATGTTGGGGATGATAATGAATTTGCCTTGAAGTTGATAGAGAACCCTAATCCTCATTGGAGTGGACAGCACTACAAGCTCATTAGTGATAATGAGCAACATTCACAGTCGGTAAACGTAAAGGTAAAGGTAAAGGTAATTTATTTTACTTCGATAACACAGGGAGCGGTTGCCCAATTCTCCCGAGCCAGGGGCTCATGTACAAAGCACTCGAAGGTGCACCCTTTACCCCCTCTCCATCAGTGCTCCATTTTATCCCGGGGGGGGACTCCCTTATAAAAGGGGGCAGGGGTCCTCATGGGAAATTCTGAAAATGACCCATAAAAGGGACCTGTATTTTGAGATGATGGGCGTGGCAGTGATGAAATTTCACCCCTAAGAGGGACCCAATCAATAACGTATCATTTTGGTTCGGTTTCTCGATTTTATTTGTATTTTGATACTAACAAAATCAAAAAATGTGAGGCCATTAAATTAAGTCGGTCATTATCAAAAGTAAATGTAATCTCTTGATGAGTGTTAAGTGACACAATCCGGAAAAGGGATTAAAATAAAATCAACATTTAAAAAGAAACGTTGTTGATCTTATACCCTAAAAGGGACCACAAAACTCAGCTGGTGGGCATTCTCGTCATTATCACCCTAAGCGGGACCAAAACACTGATTTCAAACCCTAAAAGGGACGACAAGGACCCCGCCCCTTTTTATAAGGGAGTCCCCCCCAGGCATTTTATGGGTATTTAAAGCTGATTAAAGCTACACGGAATGGAAAGCAGTTGAAACAAGGATGCAAGGTCACTGGGAATCAAACTTGGACCTCATGCACAGAAGACAGCGCACTACCAACTGAGCTATCCTTGCTCCTATAAATAGTAATAGTAGGTAAATATATTTAATTGTATCACTGTAATTAAGTTCATTTTTTTGGTACCCTGTAGGATACATAAAGATCATTATGATCATGATAAGACTCAGGCACCTTTTAGAAGCACCCCTACCCCCTTCTTTCCATTTTTTGCAGGAAAAAGACAGCCCAGATTTTGACGAACTTTGTGGGCAAATTGAAGGCATTTTGCAATCTATACTACAACGTGAAGACAGCAAGAACCTTCTAGTAGACATGTGGTGTCACTATGGCCAGGCCTACATCACAGGAGTCGATGAAGGTGAGTTACCTAGTCTGTGTGGAATAAACTAACTTGGCTGGCCTAGGACTCAGGCCAGAGGAAAACAAAAAACGATCAGATTTATGACTTTTTATGTACGAAATATTTCAATTTTGTGTTTTTTTTGTTGGCATAATTCAGGTCATAGATCATAGTGTATTGTGGTCGAGATTGGGTCAAAATCCTTTGTTCATCGTTTGTGCCTGATAGTGTTTTTACCCAAACTAGTCCAGAATGCTCCTTGTTTATCCGCTAATTGAGAAAAAGTCCACCTACCATTTTTTATTTTTCACCTTTTTGCCGTTGCATAATCATTGTTTCAGATGAGGTAGAAGGACGCTACTCACTACAACAGATCAAAGACTATCTCAAACGAGAAGATAACCCGTGGCCAGCATCCTTTACTGGAGGGGTTCATCACCTTGACGTTCATAACTTCGAGAAAGAATTGTCAGACAGTCAGACAGTGACTCCTTACACAAGATGTGACTTTTCTTTCCTCTCTCCATCATGCAGGCAGATCCGGATTAAGGTATACGTTACCATAGTAATGCAATAGATGTAGATGTTGGGCACCTATGGACCAATCGGAGCGCGCTGTCTGTCGCTACAGATTCCAAACGCAAGAGAAGTAAGAAGAAGAAGAGAACGTGTGCGGGAAGCTATGTTGAAGGATAGGTTCTTGGTGTTCATGTTTTGCAAAATGTTTATTTCAGGTTTATTTAAAAACCAGCGAGAATGGTGAAGTGTTGACATTTTGTGAAGATGGTCCTGTGGTCGTGAAGAATGTCCTAGAAAAGGTGTCACGTGACAATGGTCTTGTTTACTACCTTTGTGCTCCACCTGTACACAATCTTAAAGTACACATCTTCATACCTTTTGCACATCTGGATTGTCACTTCATGATGCGCACGAGTAAGTTGGAAAATATTTCACAATACCAAAAAGTTCATGCGGTACCACTGTGGCTCTAAAATGGCTTCCTAACCCAATATGATTGGACGGTTTTTATTTTCGTGCTTTGTGATTGGCTCAGGGCTGAAACCATTTGTAAGTCAACTTGCATTTCATTTTAATTGCGCATACCAAGTGTTGTGAAAAAAAATCATAACCACGTTTTGAAGAAAAACCTATCAAACAAGATAGGAACTGAATTTTTTGTTTCAGTGACCTGAAAACCAACCCAAAAGGATATTATTTTAAGAAATTAACTTTTTTTTTACCAAAAGCGTTCAGGAACATCGTCCGGACCCCAGAGGAAGAGGCTGAAGACAAGATTCTGATCGACTTTCTTAATGAGAATCTTCACATCAAAAATGGCAATCTTGAACTGCCAACGAAGCAGGAACAGTTACCTGAAGATTTCGATCTGGCCTACTGGCGCCAATCAAAACGCAGGATCTATTCTTATGAAGGCTTCACAATCAAAATATCAGAAGAAACATCAGAAAATGTCAATGATTTTCAAACTGGAGAAGACGTTAGAACAAGGGTATGCTATACTGGAGAAAGCTTTTGAATGTTGACCAATCAGAACGAGTATTTGTCAGTATCACATTTACTGATAATCACATTGGTGTTGAAAACATGAGCCACTGAAAAATCTTCTGAGAAAGGTCACGTGATTTGCAGCTCTAAGTTTTAAATCTCCACCCCCTTCCCCCGCTAATTTGTGGCAAGTCCATAATTTTTTGGAGTTTGTCTTCCTTATTTTATATTCTTCTTTTTCTCTTTTTCCATAGAATGACATTCACGTTCACAGTAAGGAATGGGATAAACAATTCTCTGGATGTGAATGGCAGTCTGAACACATCGTACAAGGTGTTCCAAAATTCTTGTCTTTCGTCAGAGATGTACAAAGTTTCATCTCTCCTGAAGAACGCGGCGAAGAAGACTAGAAAAAAAACCCAGGAATTAGTATGCGATTAGCGGCTTTGGGCTTCTTGTGAAACAATTAGCCCACCAACTAAATGCAAACATTTATACGACACTTCACTAACGTAGTCTTGTATCATCATCGAGAGAAACTATTAACGCTTTTTCTTTTACGACCTCTGATATACTGGCTACACTAATAGCTTCGACCGACTATATATCCTTACTAAAAATAGTTTCAGAGGATTTGTATTTTGTGTATAATGCTTCAATTCCAAGTTGCAGTATTCTATGCCGGGGGGTTTCAAAATTCGAGGCGCAGTAGGCGTCTCTTAGCGGGTTATTTACAGGTCGACTTTATTTGTCATTTAGAAATATGCTAGAATTTTATGAAGTTTTGCTTGACTTAAAATCATTTTTTACTAGGCTTAAAGTTCTACAAAATATAGCCGGCTTGGGTGTAAATACTTTAGACGTGCAGAATATTC
Source organism: Stichodactyla helianthus (assembly GCA_015163945.2). NCBI lineage: Eukaryota > Metazoa > Cnidaria > Anthozoa > Actiniaria > Stichodactylidae > Stichodactyla > Stichodactyla helianthus. The sequence continues at coordinate 309 of WUAP02131499.1, read as the reverse complement.
TGAAAATTTGTTCCATCACAATTATCCTTGCAGTTATTCTTATATAGCTATTTCAGAAAAGGTTGACGGGGCAAACGGCGAATGGCGATCGGTGATTGACGATTGCACGATCGAAAGGGACTATGGTGTAATAAGAATTTCCTCACATTCATTACTAAAACCCTAAATAATGCCTGCTGAAGATCTTCGCTAAATAGTAAAGGCATTTTTAGGCATCCATTTTGTATACACATGAAAAATATGAGATAATAGGTGTGAAAACTGAAAGATTTTCTTTTGTGTTTAGTGACACATATTTTACAACCATCA
>WUAP02131488.1:0-13779 GCA_015163945.2 Stichodactyla helianthus | reverse complement strand
TAATCATACATCTTACGTGAAAATCTGCTATTTCTATATTTCCAAGGAAGATTGAGACAAATTAATGTATACTGTGTTTATCAGTCTGCATTTTATCAGTCTGCATTTTACCAGTCTTCATTTCATCAGTCTGCATTTTACCAGTCTGCATTTTATCAGTCTGCATTTTCCAGTCTGCATTTTAGACCTGCCGCCACTCAGAGAGCGTGACTGACTTAAACTTAGAGAAGTTACGTAAAATCCTTCGTTTCCATTTCCATGAAAAACGTGCCACGGAACTTTATCAAATTTTGACCACCCTGGCTCAACAACCCACTGAGGATCCGCAACCTTTTTTGATGAGAGCGCTTACAATCCGACAGAAAATTGTTTTCGCATCCAAAGAGAGTGGCAGTGGCATCACGTACGACAGCTATTCAGTTCAAAGCTTATTCTTGCATGCCCTTGAAACCGGCCTGAAAGATGAAACCATCCGTGCAAAACTTTGTCCGTTAATTTCTAAAACTAGCGTTTCTGACGAGGAACTCTTCGAAGCCATGTTTAATGCCGTTTCAGCCGAGACCGAACGCAATAATAAATTCAATGCTGTACCAAACAAACAAAAGACACGAGTTTCAGCGGCCACAGAATGCAACCAGAACCAAGGAGGTTTTATCGGCTATCAAAGCGCTAAAAGCCGAATATTCTGCGTAAAAATTCTCCGCGAAAATGCCAATCAACATCAAAATCAGCCAGCAGGATCAACAGCGCCGAAATCAATACGTCATTGTGATAAATGCAAGCCAACCGAGGAATGTAAGCACTGCTTCGCATGCGGCGGTTTAAACCATCTTGCTTGCTATTGTCGCTCGCGAAACTCGTCGTCGGGAAACGGCCGCAGGCTACGCCAGAGGGACGCGGAGTAGCCGAAACATCCAGAGAGTCCCAATGTTTTAATTGTCGCCAAAATAACATTAGTACCTTACTACAATGTTGGCAGTGTAAAACAGTACGTTATTGTTCAATTAAGTGTCAAAAGAAACATTGGCCCCCGCACAAGGAACTTTGTAAGGCTATTGATTCGTTATCAAAGAGGAATAATTATTCAGCAAGCCAAGCAAAAGTTGGCAATAGTTCAGACAAGCACGTATTTGCAAGTCATATGACACCCAAAAATCAAGTTCGCATCACGCAATTAGTCGGAAACAAATGTTCTATCAAATGTTATCTCAATGGAAAACCCATTGAAGCACTGTGGGACACTGGTGCTCAAGTTTCGATAATATCGGCAGACTTCTTAAATGAGCTTTTGCCTGTCAAAACAATCAAACCGATTGAGGAGTTGTTGGGGGTTGACAAAATCACATTACAAGCAGCCAATGGTACGCCGATTTCGTATAGTGGATGGGTAGAGATTGTCGTACAGTTGGACGGAGATGATAGTAAAGAATTAGTAGTGCTTTTTCTTGTAACCCGACAAGAGATTGGTAACCCAATTATGGGCTTTAATGTCATCGAAACCATAGTAAAACAAGCAGTGGCCGAGGGACATACTGGAAAGGTATTCGTGTGGACGAATTCCGTGTTTGCCGGAAGTAATGAAACCGTCCCTGCGTTAATCAGTTTAATTGCTGCTAATGACCCTGATGAGTTCTGCGTGGTAAAGAGCACTAAGAGAGACATTATTGTCCCTAAACTACAAACGATTAACGTTCCTTGTCGTGCGAAAACCGGCCCTATAGATCTAGACACACCCGTTCTCTTTGAACCAGAGGAACCTGCTACGTTCCCAGCTGAATTAACCTTGCAGGATGAGCTGAAAACGTTAAGAAAAGGGAACAGTGTAGTCATGCAAATCAAAGTGACGAACCACAGCAGACATGATATTCGCCTGCAAAGCAGGACTCTACTAGGACGTCTCCATCTGGTAAGATCCGTTACACCCCTTGAAGTAAACTTCAAAGAATTCCCAATGGCTGAACATCAACCGACCTCACCCGAACTAAATGAGGAACAACGTGAGGACGACGACTTCGTGCCTGATGTAGACTTGACAGGACTCGATGAGAACCAACAGGAACAGGCCCGGCAAATGCTGATAAGTGAAAAGAACTCTTTCGTCCGAGATGACGAGGATATTGGCTGTATCCCGGAACTAAGGATGGACATTACTCTGAACGATAACCAACTTGTCCAAAAGAATTACGTCTCTATCCCGCGCCCTCTTTACTCGGAAGTCAAAGCCTATATTGAAGATCTGCTAAACCGCGGTTTCATAAAACCGTCGAAATCACCGTTCTCCAGCAGTGTCGATTGTGTGCGCAAACGTGACGGTGGAATGTGACTATGTGTGGACTATCGGGAATTAAATAAGCACACCGTTCCCGACCGACACCCCATTCCCAGGATACAGGAAACCTTGGATAGCCTCGGAGGAAAACCGTGGTTTAGCGTCCTCGATCAAGGCAAGGCATACCACCAGGGGTTTGTCGGTGAGAATAGCCAACAACTGACAGCGTTTATTACCCCTTGGGGGCTGTACGAATGGACCAGAATCCCGTTCGGATAAATGAACGCCCCAGCCAACTTCCAACGATTTATGGAAAACTGCCTCGGTGACCTTCGAGACGAGGTGTGTATCCAATACCTTGATGACGTCATCGTCTTCTCAGATTCGTTTGAAAACCATCTAGACCACCTACGCAAAGTCCTTCGACGGCTAAGGGAACACGGGGTTAAACTCAAACCAAAGAAATGTAACTTGTTCAAGCGATAAGTGTCCTTCCTCGGCAGAAATGTGTCACAAAGCGGCTACCATATCGATCCCAAAGCAACAAAGGCAGCTGAAGTGTGGAAGACCAAGGACCCACAGAATGTTGGCGAGGTAAGGAAATTGATGGGACTGTTAGAAGTCTATCGTCGCCATATACCCAACTTTTCGCGGACAGCTAAACCAATCTACGACCTGCTCAGTGGTTCAACAAAGGTGGAAGTCCCGTATGATAGAAAGAAAGGTCTTGTGGACAAAGCAAGTAAACAACTACCATCCAAGTCTCCAGTGGAATGGACGGCATTACTGGATTCACTGATTAACAGTGTGACCTCACCCCCAATTCTTGGCTATCCAAACTGCGGGTTGCCATTTATTGTCCATACAGACGCATCACAGGATGGGCTTGGGGCGGTGCTCTACCAACAGCAGAATGGATTACTACAGGTTATAGCATACGCATAGGACACTAACTCCTGCTGAGCGTAACTACAATCTACACTCCGGCAAGTTAGAGTTTCTAGCGCTGAAATGGGCGATAACGGAACAATTCAGAGATTATTTGTACTATGCTCCAGAGTTTACCGTATACACAGATAACAACCCGCTCACGTACGTTCTCTTCACGGCAAAGTTAAATGCAACTGGACTTCGATGGGTCGGTGAACTAGCTGATTTCAACTTTACCATCAAATATCGCCCAGGAAAGATCAACACAGATGCTGACAGCCTGTCACGACTGCCTTGTGACTTTGAAGAGTACATGGCTACCTGCACAGAAACTGTATCTCAGGATACACTTTCTGCCTCCATATCGTCTATCACTTCCCTGAGCGCTGGTGATACAACGTGGGTTACAGCAATAACAGACGACCAAGACCTGCTTCTACACGCAGAACAAGACTTCCGGCCTGGATACCAAGTAAGTCACAAGACAGTGGATCTAGCGAAATTACAGAGAGACGACCGTTACATCAAACGTGTACTGGAATATATCACGGAAGACAGGAAGCCTACGGCGCAGGAAAGACGGTGAGAGCCACCGGAAGTCAGAAAGTACCTCTATGAAATCAACAAACTGCATGTCGATAAAAAGTCCAAGCTCTTATACCACGGGAACCAAGTCGTCCTTCCCCAGGTGTTCCGTAATCGAATTTATCGCGAGCTACATGAGGAGATGGGCCATTTTGGAACAGAGCGTGTACTAGCCCTTGCTCGTGAGAGGTTTTACTGGCCGTATATGAGGAGAGATATCGACCATTACATTACCAACGTATGCCGATGTCTAAAGCAAAGAAAACCCAACCTACACACAAGGGAGCCGCTGCAACCAGTTACAACAACCGCTCCTTCTGAAATGGTATCCATTGACTACGTACACCTCGAACGTAGCTCAAGCGGCTTCGAATACATATTAGTCATTGTTGACCATTTCACGAAGTACGCTCAAGTGTATCAAAACCAAAAACAAGTCTGCGTCTGTCGCAGAAGAGAAGATATACAATGGTTTCATACCGCGCTTTGGCTACCCAAACAAGATCCATTACGACTTGGGCGCAGAATTTGAAAACAAACTCTTTAAAAGTCTTGAACAGCTCACAGGAGTAATGCATTCGCGCACCACACCTTATCACCCACAAGGCAATGGATTAGTCGAAAGAATGAACAGAACTTTGTTGGGCATGATGCGCACACTGCCCGAGCTATACAAGACACACTGGAAGGACCACGTGAATAAACTAGTGCATGCTTACAATTGCACCAAGCACGAATCCACAGGTTTCTCACCGTTCAAGCTGTTGTTTGGTCGGTCTCCAGGGCTGCCTGTTGATCTGATGTTTGGACTAGAAGCTCAACAAGATAGTGTGTCATACCCAGAGTACGTTCGTAAATGGAAAGCTGCAATGTCCGAAGCATATTCGCAAGCTCTCAAATCTGCTCACCATAGTGCTACGCGAGGGAAACGGAACTACGATGCCCGAGTACGTTCATCCGTCTTAGAGCCTGGGGATCGAGTTCTTGTGCGCAACCTCACACCTCGAGGAGGCCCGGGTAAACTTCGAAGCCACTGGGAGGAGAACATCTAGGTTGTAATAAGAAGGAAGTCTCCTGACAGCCCAGTGTATGACGTGCGACGTGAGAGAGGAGGAGGTAAGGATAGAACGCTGCATCGAAACCTCTTACTCCCTTGTGACTACCTACAACCTGACGAAAGTGCTTCCGCAATTGAGTATCAGCCCCCAGCGAGAAAACCGCACAGACCACGCCCAGCAAGTCGTCAAGTAACCAGTGACGAGGAGCCTGAAACAGACTCAGAGGATGAATGGCCCATGTTAGTGAGACAAACTAAAGCACCTGAAGCACCGGCGGTGGAGCCCGAGCGAGAGGAAGCTGCAAATACAGAAATGGCACGTCCATATGCAGAAGAGATGCCGGGGGAAAATGAGCTGCAACAAGAAATTCAACCTCAGCCTCAACAACAAATCCAACCTCCAGAAAGGACAGATGATCAGGATGGCGCAGAAAATTTCAACGGAAGACCTCAGAGAAACCAAAACCCTCCGCAGAGATTCACGTATATCAATCCCGGGATGCCGGCTTACGTCAATCCTGTATCATACCGTGTACATCCCTGGTATTACAGACAATACCCCCCACAGTGGATGTATACCCAAGGTATGGAACCAGCGACACCCCAGAATCCCCCATGGCAGCTACAGCCGGTGATGTGCAGTGGATAAGGGAAAGTATATGTCATTGTACATGAACTTCAAAGAGACACACATATTTTATATATTTTCAAAGGGGAAAAAAGTGAACTAAAGACAGTGTGCATCAGCACATATATTACATCTTTACATGATGTAAATAGTTATACTTATACCAGTACCATGAAGAGACATTGCTGCTGATTAAGTAATTAGATTGCAGAGAAAAAAATTGTGGGACCTGATCACTCCTGCCTAGGATCTATAGAGATATGTAGGTCCAACACTCAGTTTAATGTATATTGAGAAGGTAGAGGGTATGATTATAAGTTGTAACTAGTATAATGTCAGGGACGACATCTCTTTTTGGAGGGAAGAGTGTGACGTAGCATTTTTACGAATGGAGAGTATCGAATGACGAAGAGTAAAGAGACTAGTATGAGAGAGATCTAGAGAAAAAGTCAGTGTGTAAATAACGAGGAACACAAGACGAAGTAAAGGAAAAGAGTTCACGAAAAAGGTTGTGTGGTTTTATACAAAAAGTGGACTTAACACAGACAGTCATGTAATTATTAAAATGTTAATCCGTACACTTTTGATGGTTCTTCCTTTTGAATATGGTTGAACCATATTCAAAAGGCTTAGGGACAGATTGAACTGATGTTAGCAAGTGAAAATTCATTGCAAGTTACTGTGATTACCTGGCACTGAGAATGCGATACTGGTCATCCGTCATGTACAATCCCAGACTGTCAAGAACCTGAAAAAAGAAAAATTACCAAAATCCTTAATGCTTCCTAACCTAATGCAAGCTCATAAAATAATGCTGAATCCCACACACTAGATGCTACTTATACGACTAAATACAGTAAATGATGTAATATTAGTGCAAATGTTTACCAGGTGGAATTCCTTTCTTGATATCTTTCCATCATTGTCAATGTCAAACTTTACAAAGGTTTTCCATATGTCAGGTGACCTCTGGGAGATGTGTTCCTGAATGAGACGAAAAAGGAAAAAGTGAAAATCTAGTTGTTTTGTATTGTTTCCAAAAGTGTGAATATAAAAGAAATACCTTTAGTATTTCCATGCATTGATCTGCTGACTTTTGTCCTGTCAGATCAAGGGCTCAGTCATAAGCAGCTTCCTGTCTGTTGTATTGATCAAACTTCATAAAATCTGCTTTGGCTTCACTTTCATTGTGAATATGAGTGCTAACTCCATTGATATCACCACTTAATATCTACTCCCTATAAAAAGAATTAAAATGTAAACTATGAAACAGAAATATTGTTTTAAAACTGAAAAATACTGTTAAGTGCAGGAATTACAGTCATTTTGCCCACGCATAAAATTAGTTATCTAACATATAACGCTGTTACATATAAGATACAAATTGCTTTTTGACTTGAATTTGGTCTTTGATTTTTAGCAAATAAGGACAAGAAGAAAGATTGAAAGATTTGAATCCAAGATGGCGGAAACTCCCAGTTTGAATTCACCAGAACCTGTAATCTTCATCAAAATCTCCTAGACGTTTCTTTAGCGCGTCCTTTATTGCGTCTTGGTGAATTCGAGAAGCTAAGGCCCAGGTCAAACGTCGAACTTTACATGAACCGAACTCATTGAAAACAATGGATAATAAGGCGGTCTTCTTTGATGTCATTAGGTTCGGCTTATGTGAAGTTCGACGTTTTACATGGGCCTAAGACTTTTCGCCAACTCATCAACACCTAAAACGTCGTTGTAAAAAACGTCTCAATGTATCTTACGCCTTTGTCAAACTAGTTTAAGATGCTTTTACAATCGTTATAAAACTTATTTTTCATTTCAATTCTCAAGACTTCACACGCAAACTTTCAAAATCCTTTTTTTAAAACAAAATGACACAAGAATGGCGGAACACATCTAAACTCTCACGTGGGCGAAATGGTATGGTGGATCAAAAAGTAACTTTTAATAATTGCTATTCTATAAATACATTGAATTTTTTATAACCAAAATTGATATCTGTGTGACAGAATCAACAGTTATAATAACAACAGTGGAACAGCAACGTATTTTGTTGGAATACTTTTATTATCATCCATTTTTTATTACACTCGGCATTGTTGTTGGAAACTTGCTTCAGTTCTCACTATGATCGGTCTTCTCGGGTCGAAGTAGGCTATGATGTCTCCATCGGTGATGCTTTCCTTGAAGTTGTTGAATGCTATTTCTTCCTCTGCATCCCACTTGAACTTTGTATCTTTATGGGTCAGTTTTCGCAGTGGTGCTGTTAGTGTGGAATAGCGTGGTATGAACTTTGACAGGTATCGTAGCATGCCTAGGAAACATCGCACCTCTTCTTTAGACTGTGGTCGTTCTGCTTCTTTCACTGCACGGACTTTCTCCGGTGTTGGTTTCAGGCCGTTCTTCGTGAATCTGTAGCCATAGAATTCGGTCTCCTCTACACCAAATTGACAATTCTCACGGTTGAAAGTTATTCCAAAGTCTTCAGCTCTCTGTAGAACTTGTTCTAGGGTTTCGTTGTGTTCATCTGCGTTGCTCCCTCCAATCACATGGCGGATCCAGGATTTTTCAAAACGGGGTCCAGATTTTCCACTTCTTTGTTTTTACTATATGAGTACAAAAAAAAAAAACGACCCTTCGCACTACCCCTAGATCCGCCACCGAATCAGTATGTCGTCCCTTTGGTTGAGACATCTTGGAATGTCGCCAAATACTCGATACAGAGTCTGATCAAATAGGTCCTGTGATGATTTTGCGCGAATACGAGGTGTTTGGGTCTCGTGTTCCCCCAAGGGGTGCTGAAGGTTGCAATCGCTCTCGAATCTGGCTGGAGCTGTAACTAGTGATATCCTTGCTTTAGATCTAATTTAGATCGTTCGGTGTCCCGATGAACTTGGGCTTGGGTTGAACCACTATCGGTGAACACCATGTTACAGGTTCTCCTTCCGGTACCTTTTTGAAGATATCTTCCTCTAGACCTTGGTCTAGCCATTTTTTCAGAGGCTCTTTAAGGTGGTATGCAACGTTTCTTGGTTTCTGAGCTATTGACACAGCCTCTTCCTTCATGCTGAACTGTACGTATAGCTCCTCGTTTCTCTTGTTGTCTCTGATCTTACCGATGCCTTGAAAAACATTGCTGTGTTTGTCAAGTATTTCTTCTATGCCTGTCTTGTTTGAAGTTTCTTTGCTGGTTGTAACTTGGGGTGTGTTTCGTATTCGCAGGTCGTTTTTTTCTTCCTAGTGTACCCTCTGGGTCAATCTTTAACATTCCCAGATTGGTGAGGGTGCTCCTACCAAGCAGTGATGGGGAATTGATTCGTCCTCTTACTACGACAATGGTTGTTGATACTCCTCTCGTCTTGTTCCTTATGGTCGCGCCAAACTCTCTTTTTACTATCAGAATGTTTTGCAGCGTATTCAACTTTGTTTTGCTTTCCTTTAGTTGATGAGGTATTTTGGATCGTTGAACTAGAGCTTTAAATTGATGTTCGCCCATTACGTTAACGTCTGCACCCGTGTCTGGTTCTACACTGACGTTAACATCATCAATTCTCAGGTTTATCGTTTTTGCTTCTATGTCCGTCCCTTTGATGTTCCTGGTTTGTTTGAGGTGTTCGAAGAATTCGTCATCTGAACTGGTGGAATGACGTTGTTCCTCGGCGGTAGTTCTCTTGACGCGTTTCCTCCTCGCCTCCATCTGCTGCTGGGCCTGGGGACGTTGTCGCTCCTTGTTCTGGGGTTTGGATCTACATACGATGGCGTAGTGTCCTCTTTTGTGGCAATTCATGCAGTTCCTTCCTCGGGCTGGGCAGTCCTGTGATCGTGTGTGCCTTTCTTGGCCGCACTTCTCGCACTGGTTTTGTTTTGTTGTCGTTTTGGATCCCTATGGTCGTTTCGCGGGCATCCTGTGGTATTTCACGACCTTCGCTATTTTGGTCCCATGTTTCATGTCTTTGACCATTACGTTAGTGTCTTCAATTTGGCTCGCTTCAGCTGGTAATTGATCTAAGTTCCACTTTTTGCTGATGGCTTTCTGAATTAATGCTCGATTTTCGCTGGTTTGGATTAAATGTTCCAGAATTTGCTCTTCTAGATTGTCGCCAAACTCGCATTCATTAGCTCTTTCTCGAAGTCTTGCCGCGTATACTAACGGTCATCTCGCCGGTGACAAGTTTCATTGCTAGGAATTTATATCTCGCGTGGTGTTTGTTTCTTTTGGGCAGGAAATGTTCATTCAATTTGGATTTTAGTTTGTCGTATGTGTTCATGTTCTCCGAGCTAGGATTTGGTAGCCTTTTTTCTAATCTGGCTATTTCCTTCCAGCCATAAATAATTAATGCATCTTTCTTATCATTTGGATCAGTGATCTTGAAATATCCAAACTCTCGCTCGATTTCTTCAATCCACTCTTCCTATAATTTACCTGTTGCTATTTGGTCCTCGGTTTTTGTAAAGGGCTGATCTTTCAGATTCCTCGTCTCTGTGATCACAACAGTTTGTCCTGGTTGGTAATTCGCTGTTGTTGACGATTCACTCGCTCTTGTTGCTTGGTTCGACTCTGTTGACACGATTTCTCTGTTGTAATTCGCTTTCTTCCTTTGCTTTTTTTTTCGACGTTCCTTGTTCACTAAGCTCTGTTTATCCTCGTCGCCAATGTAAAATCGATGGTTTTTTTTATCGATTTCATGGACACAAAGAGTCCTCAATATGTTTACTGCTCTTTATTCCGATACACACACATACACAGAGTAACTCACGTTTAAGCAACAATTCACCTACCGATTCAGTCCTGATCAATTGAAATTTGACAACCTAACTCACAATGTGGGAAAACCCCAAAGTATTATGGGATGACGGAATTTTGTGAAGATAGTTAGCGTGATAGCGGAATTGCAAAACCCTATTTTGACTCCAATTTGACTGAAATTTTTTATCTTCACAGTGCATTACTTCCACGTTTATTTGTACTTAAAATTTAAAGCGTGACTCTTAAAGACAAGACTGTACAAATTCTTCGACAATCGCTTCATATCTCCTGTGAACGCTGCCATTGACAGCCTAAAAGAAAATATTCGCCGCTTTATGAGACGAGTTGATAAAGAAATGCAGACGCTACTGGGAAGAGAGGACCACCTTGGTGTAATGTGTCGATTTATAAAGAAATTTTTGGAAAAAGTGAAAGAGAGAATATCGTAAAGGTTCTTAGATTTGATAAACTTGAAACGAAAGTGAGTTTGAAGGATTTTGGCGGACGAATGATTAAATGGAAGTATATGTGAATAAGAAGAATAGACGTGGAGAATTGAATCGATAAATGGATGTATGGTTAATGATACATTGTTGAAAAGGGGGAAAGAAGGAAAGAGGAAGGAAGGGAGGAAGGGATAGAATTAAAAGGAAAATGTTGCTTAATCTTCATAATCTGTTTTCAAATCTTGACAAAAAAATGTATATATATAGAGAGAGATAGAGAAGAACAATTCGAGTTAAAATATAACAAAAATATTAAGGGATGATTAAAAAATAAAGCAAAGAAGAGTTGCTGATTAAACAATATATGATTCGTATGTACATGAAAAAATTTCTTTTGCCCTACGGGCTCGTTCAATTTTGAAACTCTTTGAAAAACACAACTGCGCAAATTAATTCCAAATTGAACTCGAAACCGTATGATTACCTATGCATAATAAACACCACGAAGAAACTGCTACGGTATTGAAATCGAGGTTATGGCTAGTACTGGACTCACTCAGCCATGTCTTGGGAAAAAACTATTGGATAAAGCCGCGTACATAGAGTGGTTTTCATTACCCCTTGAAATATACACTTTAGCGTATTACGCTTTATCACACTCTAATTCTATTCTTTTCTTTTGTGTCTATCTGACTATTACACTCTAATTAGTACACTTTGTTTCATGGGTTAATGAAAACCACTCTATTAAAGTACATATGTCATATCTGACAATATTCTCCTTATGGATTGTACACGAGGTGAACTGTTCGATACCTCCAAAAATTATATGTAGGTTTATATATGGCTATATACAGATTTTTCCATTTCAAGTCCCAGTGACTGTGACGTCAAGGGAGTCACCATTTAATGTACAAATACTAACTGATTCAAATAAGTTGAATTTTGAGAGCATATCTGTTTTAACCATGGCTGTTAAAAATTATTGCTAATTAGTTTTTTCATAGTAGTCGGTGTTTCCAATTACAAGGAACAACAAACAGAAATAACTCCCTTAACGCCACAGCACAAGGCGGGAATAGAAAAACTTTTTTAAGTTTAATGCATTTATCAAACTCTATGAATATTTCTGGTCATTGAACAGCTCACCTTATGTAGAGAATATATACTGAGAATATTGTTAGATGTGTCAAAGGCACTTTCCAAATCCTTTGATAAACACTTTGTTGTGAGACAACTTGCATGAGATATTGCCAAGTATAACATGCCAAATTTGTCTCACAATTTTGTTAGTGAACTCAGTTGAACTCAGTAGACTTCAGTTGAGTATAATCACTCCGTCATTTTGAATCCTGTGTGCACGGTCAATGTTATGACTGTTGAAAATCATTGACTATTAACCATGGTTTAAACAATCATAGTTGTAATGAGGGATATGTGATATTCATGAAATTTGGGCAGCTGTTTTGATTGGTTGTTCCGTTACCAGAATACCGATTTATATCAACAGTCTTGGAAGTTAACTGCCATAACAGACGACGGGAGGCGAAGATTAAACATTTGGAAGCCATTAGTCTCCGCGGACATCCGAGAAATTTCATCTCGATTCGAACTATTTCAAGCGAGAAAAAAGGTAAGCAAAATCAAAAATCGATTGTTTTATTCTATTCACCGCAAGTGAATTATAGCCCATTTTTATATATAACACAAAAATCACCAATTTCTACTGTAGGTATGGAGCGTAACTACACAAATTTTAGCTGAAAATAGCATGTAAACCCAGTACAGGAATTCGGCCAGTTTTCCGTGTTTTCTTTAAAAATATCTTATAAGAACTAGACCATATTCCTGTAAGGTGGAGGAACATATGCGATAAGCTTAATGTTCGAAGGTATAGAATTAATTTCCGACACATCTGTATCACAAAACGTTGTCACAGCCAAAGGCAGCAAGCGAAGCCCGTCAATCAAACCCCATTTACACGGTGATCATCAAAGGCCAGGCAAGGATGACTTTCGGCAAGGATGATTCTATTTTTCTGCAAGGCAAGGATAAATTTTTGAGTGTAAACAGTAGCGCTTTGCCTTGCCTAGCGTTTCCAAGAAAAGCAAGGACTAGACAAGGGCGTGTGAAATATCTCACTAAGCCTTAGTGAGATATTTTACACGCCCTTGTATAGTCCTTAAAGTTCCAGGATGTAGCTTCGAATGAATTATTTTCTGGTATCTCAATCGTGTCTGTGTAATAATTCATGCTATCTTACTGTATCCTGTCTTGTGTGGTTCACAAACATATAAAGTTCAAGTTCGCTAATGTTCTAAATTTCCTTGTTATCATTCATCGTTAAATCGACGTCAATTAAAGATATTAATTTCTGAATAAGGTTTAAGTAGGCTTTCTACAGGTGGATCCTTGGTTTAGGAGCACTAAACGTTATTTTTATGAATTTTGATAAAATTCAGCCCAATTTCATGTCTACGTGGACGTACGCTGACGGAGATCCAAAGCACTCTCTGACGTGAAACTTTGCAGACAAGTAGTCTGATGTATGAACAAAATTTGGACAGTCGAGGAGTCGTCAGGCTGTTTTCTTTTCAAAATTATTGAATCAAAAACAAGAAATTGTGAATTTTGGGGTTAAAAAATTGCGCCTCGAATAATTAAAAATCCGCTTATACAAATTTCTCCAAACTTCGTATGCTTCTAGGCAAACTCCTAATTATTAGCGCCTTGTGTGTCGTTTTAAAAGTTTAGATCGAAAAACGTGTAAAATTGCTGCTAATCAAAATCGGTGACGTCATCGTTTCATCGCTATGGTAACTACAATGTAAACAAAACACACACCATTAAAAACTTCAACCTTTATGTGGTAAATGTGTGAAATTTCAAAACTGTGGGTGCTTGAATATAAGAACTACAGCCGTTTAAGTTTGACCAATCGAGCACTAGAAAAACTATAGGAAGCCTCCTTAAGTTTCAATGTTTTTCAATAAGTTTCTTTCTCTGCTTTTCAAACCATTCATTATTCTTATATATATGTTATTATTATATCCACATCCACTGGATATGAGCAAGCAAGCGCTCTGATTGGTTCCTCTACTACTAGGATATCAGCTC
>WUAP02131477.1:0-10814 GCA_015163945.2 Stichodactyla helianthus | reverse complement strand
CAACTATACCACAACTGCAACTATACCACAACTGCAACTATACCACAACTACAACTATACCACAACTACAACTATACAGCATCCACAACTATACAATGAAAACAGCAACAACAACAGCAGAAGCAGCACTGAACAGCGATAACAGAACAACAAGAACAGCAACAGCAGTAGCATCAACAGCAGCAGCATCATCATCATCAAGAACAACAACAACAGTACAGTACAGTTCCTTACCCGCGCTGAATCAACTGAGAACTCCTTCCGTCAGCTTTAGGCGTGAATCTGTATAAAGCAACAAATAAAGATGACAGCGGTCAGCTGGACTGAGTTATCTAGTGAAAATCTTAATGTAATACTGTAGAATAAGTGTTGCATTGTCAGGATAGGAGCCAGGAAATGCAGGTCACTTTTAATTTCCTGAATAGATGCTTTCTTTGGCCCCAGATCACTTCTAGATTAAACTAAATTTTCTGCTTGTAGAAAATATTCCAACACCCAAAACAGTAAAACATGGCAGAGACAATACTGAGAATATTACTTGGGCTAAGAACACTAACTCATGCTAAACAAGTACAGGAATAACTGAACTAAAAATTCAATCCCAAATAGTACGGAATCGCTTCTTGTTACTCTAAAACTATTGCAGCGACTTGTATTAACGTTGCCTTAACTTCTGTTCCCTGCAGACCGGCGATGCGCGATTTATGGCAGACTGTGCACTATCATTACAAAGTTTATATCATAAAGGTAATACAATATCTGTGTGTTTGCATCGCAGGGAGATGCTAAGTTGCTGTGCACTATTCACCGGATAACCCTGTGGTCAAGATGAAGATGGACGAACACAAAACACGAGCCAATGCCTAAACCTAAACGACGAAACAAGTCATCAAAGAGTAAGTACAACCAACTCAGACACACCTTAAGTTGTGGCGGCCATGTCAGTTTGCAGTCCCATCTACACTAACAAATTAATTTTTCTTGACAAGTTTTTCGTTGACAAGTTTGGAGAAGCATGGGTGATGTGTGCGCTGTTAATGCGCTGCCTCTTACCGCTGTGGTCACAGGTTCAATCCCTGGACCTGCTATCACATGTGAGTAGAGTTGTTTGATGGTTCTCTCCTGTGCTTCGAGGGTTTTTCTCTGCCGGGTTCTCCGGTTTTCCTCCCTCCGCAAAAGTCAACTTCTAAATTCCTATTCGATCTCTGGGCATTCACCTTAGATTGAAGCCTAGCTCTGTCGTGAATGACCCACGTTGTTTTACAAGCCTTGTAAAGTTCTTTTACAAATTCAACAAGTCTTGACAAAAAAAAACTTTATGTCAAGAAACCTTCAAGGAAAACTCGTTCGTGTAGATCAGCGTCTTAATGCAAGAGGCAGTTTTTCAGTAATCAATTTGGCATTTCACGCCAAGGGGTTACAACGAACGTATTGCGATTAAAAGCCTTTTCTTTGGGGGGAACCTCTTCAAGGGGTGACGTTTAATATCCGATTAACAAAGACAATGGAGTGGAATCTTTTTTAGTGTTCATTCTCATCAATGCCGTTAAGTCTCGGTTTGTAGCGTTTCTTCGCCAACACTTTACTCAAATCTTTATCATTCGTTTTAAGTTGGGCGACGTAACAGATGACCGCGCCTTTAAAATCAACACATGCGATTAAGCGGTAGATACTCGACTAGTTATATCATCTTAAAGCGTCACAAATGCCTAGTTAGCGCACTTCAAATCAACCAGCACCATTAAGTACTGGACGATGAAAAAAAAGTGTGGTGCGTGGCTATAATTATAACGAACTTCTTATTGAACGTTGGCATAGTAACTATTAATCGCCATTTCTAAATACCAATTGAAATTAAAAGAGGCTATGCATATTAAGTGGGCTAGCCCCTCACTCAACCAGCAAGTTTACCACACAAACATCACCCTTAAGGTGTAGTTTTCCTTTGGGATTTTTCTGTAATTAACTTTAAGTATAAATAGCACGTATAAGTTTTGAAATAAATGTTCACTGATGATGGCGAGAGCATCGCTGAAACATGTTTCAACTAAAATCTGTCGTGCTTCTATTTAAAATAAAACTATTCATTTCTTTTCAGCCAAAAACGGGAAAATATAAAGTAAAATAAAGCAAAATAAAGTGAATAATAAATTAAAGGAATAAGATTGTACTAACAGGAATTTGTCGTTTCCGGCTTTGGATCAAATTCTTTATTTGTACGACGGAAATATCTTTTTCATTATTTTTCTACTTTATTCATTTTGTTTATCGGATTGAACCTGTCAGAACAGCTTCAGAAAGATCAATTATATTGTACGGGCAACTGTCTGCTTCAGCTATCGCATCAAGTGTCTTGTCCATGATGTGAAACGACGCGCGCCTCAAGCTTGCGTAGTCTGGTCCTATCTATGTGACACTTGCCATACTTTTCTATTGATATTGGCTAGCTTGCTGATCTATATGGTCTCTAACCGATGGTAATGAGAGATATACATCCACCCGTCAGTGGCCAGTGGTGATAGATAACCCCAGACTGGTCAGGATGTTGACAAGAGATAACATGGAGCGGTTTTCTCAAGTTTTGCGAGCGTTTTTAAAGATGAGTTTTCATTTACCGAATGATTAACTTCGCATTTTGTTTTGACAACAAAAGAAAAACAGCAAAAAAATCAAGTTTTATCGTTTGATTCACAATCAAACAAAGGGCCGGCTAAAGAACAATATATCTATTTAAATTGGTTGCAAGCGTGTTAGTAGCTAAACATTTCATGTCTTGGCAATTTTTTTTTGCAGAGCAATTGTCTTCATAAGCCATTTTTACCCTTTTTAACCGTTTCAATGATTATTATGGCTATGGTAGTACTTCCTGAATATGAGTTTAGTTCTATTAACTGGTTTAATAATTATAGTGCAATATTTGGGTTATGCGTTGCGTTAATATCAACATAAAGTATACTGTATAAAGTTGACTTAGTATCGATAATTCAAGGTCGTTTTAGTTCTTTGTTTTCAAGCCACTTTCAGGACTATAAAACGCAAACACATATGTTCTTATCAGACAATGTGAATACCATCAAAACTATACATAACTGCATTTATTCTTTGAATCAAATAGTACTATCATTTGGAGTGTCCAAAAAAACACAGCCAAACACAGCCTTAATGAGAATGTCTTTCTTAGCCTAAAAAATAAAATGGATTAACCAGTATTCGTGGCTTTAACTTTTCCTAAGCAGTACTTGTGTTAATGCTTCCCATATTAAAATCATAGTTAGTGGGATTATACACCATACTCTTGTTGCTGTAATCGTGGGTTATGTTTTCAGAATCGCTCACTGTATGGTTACTAGAAACTTGAAATTTAAAGGAACAACAATTTTCTTTGTTCTTTTTCGTTAGTGTTTGTTGAAATCTTCCATTTACCCCTAAATTTTAGTGTCATTTTAAAAAGATATATACAAATGTACCGGAAGACGTCATTTAGTAGAGCCTTTAACATCATTCTAATGTGTGTATAATGGCTGGCTAGTTACATCTTTTAGCCAGTGTGTTTCTTTGTTTCAAAGATTTATTCCCGTGAGATAAAACTCCTCAACAACAGCTGACCCATTTTCACTGATTAGATGCTGCTTTTGTAGATTAACCAATCAAATCTCTGGTTTAGCCCCTGCTATTGACCAGTCCACATGTTAGGAGATTTCATAAATATTCATGAGTCGCCATCGAGTCGCGTGTAGCTATTGTTATCCGATGGTTATTTGTAAATAACTGCCATATATGGAAGAGGTCAGTGTTCTCACGAGCCTCGGATTGCAGGAAATATTCCCACGATCATAAAAGCAAAGTAGCGCGAATATCTCATCGACATTGTACTCTCTGTATTGTCCCCGCTTCTAGTCGTACGGGTTTCCTCTGCTACGTTTGTGTGCAAGTATTTATTCTGCAAATCTGCCTCGTAGCTTGTCGTAACTCGTCATACTCTAAGCCTCCGTGGAAAAACTTATTACATTGATAAGTAATTGTAGTCTTGAACTTGGTTCGAACACGTTTTCTGAGTCAATGGGTCTTGATTCTTCAGAAAACAGCGGATCGTTTAGAGGGTAATTAAAATCATTGGTAAGGAAAGATATTTAACATACTGCTCTTCCATTCAGCTGTGGTTTTGTTCAACCATTTGGTTGTTTACGAGGGTAAAAACTAAAGAACAACTTACGATTTTTATCTATTATCTTGGTGGTTCGTCTTTGTAGGTGAGCCAATGTGTAAATGATCAAAGAACATTTGTTGGTATTCAATTGGAATCCAACATTTTCAAATCAAGCACAAGAATACTATCACAGGGGAATCAAACTTCAAGGATCGGGCCAATGCGTAGAACAGCACCGAGTTTGGCTTCTCCTCTTTCTCGGCATGCCATAAAAAGATTCCATCTCGACTCGGCTTACAATACAAACGACCTCGCTACAGCCTCAGCCAACGGCTCCCTCGATTCATCAGTTTATCCACCTCATATTTCAGCCAATTTAGCTGGGAACTATCCCAGTACTAACGAGAATCACTGCGATCGTAAGTATAAAGCTGGATCGTTGCTCATTTCTTGATTTTGAAGTCTTGTATGTTGCGTTTGTTGTAATTGAATACCTTCTAGCTAGCGAACAAACGACCTGATCGCTGTTTACCAATACACGGTATAAATACAGTGTTTGATCTTTTGTAAAACCTTTTAGATCTTACAACTGGTAGGGGTTTTTTTTGCGTATGGTTAGCTAATTCTGGCATTTATCGATGAAGTAATATCAAAATATAACCAGTTTGGGCTATGCTAGTGTATGTAAATCTAACCCTTGTCGCTATAAACATTCCAATTACAGAGTGTGGGAAAGTGCCATAGGTTTTTCTCACGCGTCGCAGGAACTTTAAACGATTTGAAATGCATACTTAAATCGAACTTTAAATACTTAACGAAAGTAAAACGTCTATTTGATTAAAGAAACTATAGAATTCTGCTAAATTCCAAGCCTATTCGCACATGTCTTGTCGGATCTAAAGGAGAAACTTTGGTCACAATCTATTCACGCATTACACCATTAGAAATTAATTAAAGAGTCATTATTTCTGCTATGTTTGTAGCTGCAGTGTTCAAAGATCGATGTTACTACTATCGAAATAATCATTTATAAAGAATAGCTCTGTTTTACTCTTATTGTGTGTAGTTTATTGTAGTATTTTTATTGATATTTAGTATTGCATGAATGCGATTTTTATATAGCC
Organism: Stichodactyla helianthus; assembly: GCA_015163945.2. Lineage (NCBI taxonomy): Eukaryota > Metazoa > Cnidaria > Anthozoa > Actiniaria > Stichodactylidae > Stichodactyla > Stichodactyla helianthus. The sequence continues at coordinate 5,543 of WUAP02131477.1, read as the reverse complement.
TAACTCATTTCTGTACTCAAACATTACAATCATCAATCTAACTAAATGATATTATTACATGTAACAGCTATTAGTAATTATAATAATATTATTTACTTGGATTTATATTGTACTTTATTGATTTAAAATATCAGCTGTTTTTGCTATAAGTTTGTGTTTATATTTTCATGAAATTAAGTAATCACTAATATCAAATCATTTATATTATTATTATTATATTTACGATATTGCTCTAATTAATTATTAGATTAGATTTCATTAATTTCTGTTATTATTTTATTATAGATATTATTATTGATTTTATAATTTAGCTGTTGCTAGGATTTGGTGAACGTTTTATGGCAATTTTTTAAGTTGACATGGAACACAAATAAACTTGTTTATCTTAGTAACAATTAGAATCTTTTGTTTGTTATACTAAACTGTTATGAATAAAGAGTGTTGTGAGAAAACCAATTCATTATAAACACAAAAATAAACTAATTCACTCCAATCCTACAGCACTTAAAAATACATGAATTTCATCTTAACCAAGGATAGTAAGTTTAGTAAAATTGTTTGTATCTGCTTTTGACATGCCACTACAAGTAGTACTCAGGTACCAGATGATTGAGAGAATATCTCAGTATTATTATACCACCACATTATCAAATTCAAACAAACCTTCTTTGAATTTTTTAGTTGCCAAAATGATCCAAGGAAAATCTCTCTTTTAAATTGGAAAATGTTTTATTCAATATGCCCATTCATAGTTCAAACCATGCGTCATTCCCTTGAGAAGACACATTGATATACAAAGCATCGTAGTCTCAAATGGTCAAAAATAGATACACATTACACCTAAGGTGAATGGGTCTATTGGCTCAACTGGCCACAACATGTATAGCTTAATGACACTTGAATTTTACATTTGTTTGATTTCTATTAACTTTGGTAGAAGGCTTAGGCATCACCTAACCCTTCACCTGTATCAATAGAAATCTCAAGCCCATAATTTTCTAGATATTAATTACCTTGTAATATATACTGTATGAAACTGTTGTTTTTGTATTGATTATGAAGGTAGGAGCCATTACCAAAGAGTTGGTGGAGGATACACACCTAAACATGGACGAGAAGCACTAACCAGTCCAGATAGGACACTACCACAGATAAACATGACAGCAGGTCAACCAAGCCCTCCGACAACACCATCTCCACCACCAGATGATGACAATAGACTACATAAAGATAGCTCTGCAAGGTATAACAAAACTATAAAACTGTGGTGTATTGTTCATGCCAAACAATGATACATGTTGGTTATAGGAGTATAGATCAAACCCAAACCCCTGTTCCTGCTTGAGCATAATAATATTGTGTGATTACACTAATATGAAAACATTCAGTGCTGCAGGCAGCCAAAAGAAGCCATTTTAGCATTTTTCTTTGCAACATTTGTCAACAAAGATGTTTTGAAGTGACCTATCACATCTTGCCTTTGGTAACAAGAACCTTTCTTGAAATTATTAGCTTAATTAAATTAGACAACTTCAATTATCTACAGTGCTAGATATTGTAATACAGATGTAAACATTGCATATTGTTGTATCCAAGGTTTCCTCTTTGTCCCTATGTACCAACTAAACTAACAAAGGCAGCAATGGACGGATACCTAAATGAGGTGGTCAAGAGGAATGGACACCAGACAGTGGTTATATTTCATGCAAAAGTAGCTCAGAAATCTTATGGCAATGAGAAAAGGTAAGAAATGGTTGACTACATCTAACTATATCTAGATAGCACAGATGGAATAGGGTGCTAACTAACACCCTAACATATTGACAAAACATGCAGGCAAGCATAGTTTTTCAGTGTGTTTTTCTCTCCCTTGTCACAAAGGGGTATTCACTAGCTTCTCCAGTTTTCTTCCATAAGCATTGTGTACTATAAATATGTGAAGTACACAGTAGTTTGTGTGTGTATGAAGCAAACATAGCCCCTTGCAATTAATGATGGCTGGAAAAAGTACTCTAAGTGAAAAACTATAGTGATTCTATACTAGCAATCAGCTGGCTTTGGTTTGTTTATACAGTAAAATAGCCTCCTGTTATTAGTAACTGTAAGTCCCATCGACACTTAAAAGGCTTACAGGTTGCTTTTAAATGTCTTATTTGCCATTGTTGCAGGTTTTTCTGTCCTCCTCCATGTGTGTACTTGTTTGGAGAAGGCTGGAGAAACAGGCAACAACTGCTACAACAAGCTGGAGAAGATGACGGAAAAAGCCAACCAGTAGCATTCATAGGAATCGGCAATAGCAATGAACAAGATATGCAGCAACTTTTAATAGAAGAGAAGGTAAGATAACCTACAGCTATTTCAAAAAAGGTTGTTGGTTGCTGATCTGAAATCTGAGCCAGACAATTCACCAGTGCAGGTTATTTCTCAAAGGTGGTCTTGTATTTAGCTATTTACTGATTGCAGACTACTAAAAGATAAAACATAACTTAACAATAAAACATAATTACAAACCAAATTCACAGCTTGTGCCCTCTATTCCTTGTGGTCTCAGATTCCAGATCTCTGACTGGCTAAAAACTGAGATATAAGAACATGAAAACATAGCATCACTATAATCACTGTTCCAAAAGGTTTACAAGACATTTTTTCATGTTCATGTTTCTTTAATTTCTTTCAGGGTTATGGTGCAGCTAAAACATTATTTATTTCAGATTCAGATAAAAGAAAACATTTTGAATTATCAGTTAAGGTAAGACGTGGCCTGCCAAGGGTGAAGTAGAGTGAATTTAATAATAACTGCTGTTAGTATTTAGTACTCACTGGTTATTGTTAGTCGGAGTAGACTTTGAATTACTATGAAAACTTGCAGCACATGGCACACACAAGGCTCAAAAAGTCACTTCTGTACATTGAACCACCACAACGTGTGGAATCCATGGGTGCCCAAAGACTTTGTGATGAGCCAGTCAATGGACATGAGATTGATATCCAATAGAAATGTTTTGGCTCAGCATGATATTGGCCATGGCACAGCATGACACATCTGTACCAATAAGTTTTTCACAGTCATAAAAATAACTGCTCTATCATGGTGGTGTTCTGTACTAAAATTGGTTTTATTTTTGGATATTTTAGTTACTTTATCCAAATGGAGATCATGTTGGCATATTCAACTCTAAAAGAATAAAGGTGAATTAATTTACAGTAATAGACTCTTTTTGCGTTCACAAAATAACCACTGAGTTCCTTGATTACAGACTCATTAGCTCAGGGTTAGCCTCATTTCAGTGTCAAAATATTCACAAATACCAACAGTAAAGTAAGGAATGCACAGCTTCAACAATACAAACACTTTGAAATTCCATGGACCTTCAATAATACATGTGAATATTGCACACAAAAACGAGGCTAACACAGAGAAACAGAGAACTCGAAACTGGAGTATTATATAATGGGTTAATCTGATGTAATGTGTTATATATTCTTAAAAATGAATTTTTGCAATTTGTCATTATAATGTAACTGTGCAGGTTATATCAAAACCATCAAAGAAGAAACAGTCCTTAAAGAATGCAGATTGTAAGTTGTTAAATATTACTATAAATGATTAAGAATATCAAAAAAATAAAGTAAAATGCAATATGAATATGCTATGGTTTGTTGCCACCTTAAGATTTGTACTGTCCAGTGCATCTGCCCATGAACAGTCATGGCAAAGGCATGTTCTATTGTGCCATTGAACTTTAAAGTTTGTCTAGCCTTCTAAAGTATATCTAAATAAATGCAATTTCAATCTCAGACCACTGAGAAACTTTAAGTGGATAAAAGTCCATTGTATGCTTATTACTTAATACTCAGTACAATATATGTGATATTCTATCCACAGTATGCATCCAGTCTGGTTCGACGGTGGCCCTTTTCAACAGGTTAAGATCACAGACTGTCAGTACAAGATATTTACATGTAGAGAATGGTAACTTCCATGCCAGCAGTCAACAGTGGGGAGCATTTACTATTCACTTGTGTAAGTAATGAGGATCATGGCAATGGTGATGATAGTGATGACAACAACAGATGATGATGATGAAGAAAAGAGATGATTGTGCTGGTGTTGATCCTGATGACAGTGATGATGATTGATGGTGGTAGTGGTGGTGTTTGTAAAGGAGGTGATGGTGCTGATAGTGATGAGGATGAGATGGTGATGGTGATGATGCTGATAGTGATGAGGATGAGAGATAGTGATGGTACTGGTGATGATGATAATCGTGGTGATGGTGGTGATGGTTGTGATGATGATGATGCTGGTCATGGTCATGGTCATGGTCATGGTGATGATGATGGTTGTGATGGCGATGATGATGGTTTTGGTGATGATGATGATGCTGGTCATGGTGATGATGAAAGAGATGATGATAATGATGGTTGTGGTAGTGGTGATGTTGAAAGTAGTGATGATTGACAATGATAGTGGTGATGAAGAAAATATCATTAAAAAGGCCACCATTTTCACTGCAACTATAGCTAGTTAAGAATCTTGTGTGACATCTTGTATTTTTTTGTCACAGTGGATGATGAAGAGAGTGAAAGTGAAGAGTTTACAGTAAGAGAAGGATACATTCACTATGGATCAACTGTCAAGCTGGTGTGTTCTGTAACAGGGATGGCCCTTCCACGACTGGTGAGTGTAACATAACCTACTAGGCAGCCACAGAGTTGTGGAAAAGTCTCCAGTTCTGGTAAGGCAAACTGCCATCTCATTCATACAATTTATCTTCAGCTATATATAACACCAGTTGATTCTTTTATTTGCAGATTGTGAGGAAAGTTGATAAACAGACAGCATTACTAGATGCTGATGACCCTGTTTCACAATTACATAAGGTGTGTACTATAACAATTAATTTCATTAACCAGTTATAAAGCTATGCACTCTACCATGGCCTACATTATGTACATGCTGACAGACTGTTATGCTAGCAGATGCATCTGTTTCATCCTCATTATTGCCAACTTAATGTCGAGGAATTAGAACCTATATCATGCTATGGCTGTAATTAATTATAACCTAATTCCATGTTGTACCTCAGGGCCTTGTCTTCCTATGGCCCACATTTTCCATCCATTAATGTGGCATACCACATGTCTTTTGTCCATTGATTTAGGTTGCCTTTTACATGAAAGACACAGAAAGAATGTACTTATGTCTGTCACAAGAAAGAATAATCCAGTTTCAGGTATGTTCTTGTAACAGTAGTTCACGTAATTCATGTTTGACACATGAAATAGAAAGTAATAAGATAAATTCATTTGCTTATCTTGTGCCGCAGGCAACACCTTGTCCAAAAGAAGCTAATAAAGATATGATAAATGATGGTGCATCATGGACTATAATAAGCACAGGTAACTATAGTCCCAGAATCCTTTTTCTATTCATTTTCTTTGAAATACAGCTTACAGGGTTCATGCTACTCCTTAAACTCCTTGAATTTAATTTTGGTTTTCAAGGGCACTTGAAAAGCCCTTGAATTTTAGAAATTGTG
>WUAP02131466.1:0-13781 GCA_015163945.2 Stichodactyla helianthus | reverse complement strand
AGCTCGGAAATCCATACTGCGCCTCAGCTTTCAAGGGAATGTCTCGGGGGTATGGTTAGTGTGTTCACAGTGTTTTTGAATAAATTACCGTGGCAGACCCGGGTTCGAACCCAGAAAGGGTTACATTAAGTTTTTCAAATATTTTTCCTTTCTTTTTCTTTCATCTGTGGTTTTACTTGTAGCAATCAAGACAATCTTTTCGCCTGAAGTTTTCACTTGCACAGTAGTCATTTCTTCAAGTGAGCCACACTCGACACTGTTCTATTGATTTTCTAGGAGTTTTTTCTCCTGTAATGTCGTCTTCCTTTATAATATTGCTTGCTTCGGACACGTAGGTGGATCCCTAGAGTTTTCGGTAGTTCCAATCAATAGGACATAGTAATCTATGGCTAATGGAGGCTCACACATTGATTCCCAACAGGTCAACCATATTAAGGTTCAAACCATATTGAGTTTAGTATTCAATTTTTTTGAAGCTGATCTAATGAAAGCGCGTTACCCTACCTTTTATTTGACAAAAAATTTGCAGATATCCTCCGCCCCCCCCCCCCCCATATTTCTTAAAATCTTTTTAAGACTAAATTTAAAGAATTAGGTTTGCTTGTTTGTGGTTGTATATTGTTTTTGTCGTTCAGTGTTGAGACGGTCGATCGTTGATACAGGTTGGCTCCTTGTCTCCTCGCTACGCCACTTTTATTAATAAACTGGTACATGTAATATATAATTTTTATATGGATGCCAGTGTTTGATCGGAAACTAAAACGCTCGTATTTTTCATATTTCACTGAGTAAACTTATGAAAAAAAACTATTTACCGCAGGTCCCGGATGTGCGTTCGCGCTTTCTTTTTCCCGCCTTTTGCTTGGTTTCTGCTTCTTGTTGCTTGTTCTTTCATATAATAAAAAGAACATTACACGGTGTCTTGAAGATATAAATTTTATTTTCTCGTGTTAAAAACAATATTTTATCACTCGAAAATAAATATCTTTGCGCTATTGTGTCATCTCCCTAGATTTTTTTAGCGAGCGGGTCCTGTTTTTTATCTATAATTTTAATTTTTCAGGGTCTTTTACCAAGAGGCGAGAGACCAAACGCGCTACGAGAGAAGCATTTCCAAGTCAATCATTCGTTAAGTGAGATAGTCAGCGCTATTCCGCATGCGCAGTACTATGACGCTGACCCAGGCTTCGTCAAAGGAGACGGGCTCATCGACCATTCAGACATGTTTGACTATTTACATCTCACAAGGAAAGGTTATAGGAAATTCGCCAAGAGAGTTTACGAGATGGTCAACAAACTCTTAAAATACAATTAATTTTTTTTGTTTAAATTATAGAGGATATTACAAGGGCGCTCGGAAATACGACTTTTATCTTCGAGTGTGAATTGATGATCTCATAGTAGGCAGCGCAACGAACGAGTGACAGATTTTCGACAGGAGAGGATAAAATTCTTATTCCCAAGTGCCAGTTTAATATTCTGTTTAATATATTATTATCGATGAAACCTTTTTGCTTATTGTTTTTTATTGCCTTGTAAAAGGTACAATCCGTGGTTGTGTTATTTTTTTCGAAAAGGAGAAATATAGGAATTTCATCGATAGAAATGAAAGTAAAGTGAATGCGTTCGGTGTGTATATATAGAAAGAATAAAGAGAAAAATAACATTAAGCCCTTGGCGGGAATTGCTCGATTGCACGATACGTCATCGCGGCCATGTTGGTTGTATTTAACAAAAGATTTCTCATTAGGTCCTTCTGTCTATACCACCAACATGGCCGCCATGCCTTTGTCTTTTGATCCTATTGGGATGGTTGCAATCGAGCAATCGAACCCCACATCTTCAGGTTTACTACTCCGGTGTGTTAAGCCTGGTTCTCACTAGTGACGCAAGCATAAGCGCAAGCAACATACGCAGACTCAGTACTACTGCATTTATCACTGAGGTGTGAGAAAAGACAAGCACCGCTAATGAGCAGTACCCTACTGAGTCTGCGTATGTTGCTTGCGCTCATGCTTGCGTCGCTAGTGAGAACCAGGCTTTAAACCACTACACTACTACAGTTGCCACATACATTACAGTGTAGTCTAGTAAACTGAAGATGTGGGGTTCGATTCCCGCCAAGGGCTTAATGTTATTTTTCTCTTTATCCTTTCTATTTCATCGATAATTATATATAACAATGTTTTAGTGTTATCGATAACCGCGCGTATTACATAGTGGTATCTTTTACTTAGGTATTTATTACGTTAGTGAAGTTATTTATAGGAAAATTAATTGGAGGACGAGGGAATTCCTCGTGGAATTCCCGAGTCAGGAAATGAATTTTTCTTGAATCTCATAGCGTCTATAGTAATAACATCCGAAGATTCTATGGGAATCTGGATTCCAAAATCCGAAAATTCTTGGTTTTACCATATACACCTAATTGCAAGAACATTGTCATACGAAAAAAGAACATTAGTAAAGTGGGATAGAATTTAATTAAATAAAAACAAAAGAAGATCACTGAAGCTGAACTTTTTCTTTTCTCTTTTAATTTCTTCCTTTCTCACTAAATTACAAATTTTTCTCGTCGCTCCACCTAGAGGTAAGAGAAAATAACCTCTGCTCGCAGGGTAACAACGTTCTTGCAATTAGGTGTATATAATGCGTAATCCAACTCTCCCCTCTTGTAAATGGCAAGTGCTAGATCCCAAACAGAGAAAATATTGTGGAAATGTTGGAATATATGGGTATAGAATGGAATAAATTTGATGTAAATACAGTGAAAGTAATGCTAGTCTTGAGAGAATTATAGTCTCGAACTAGTGTTAGAGTACATTTTATGTTATGTTTTAGGATATTTAAATGAAAATAAAATATTCAGGGCAGTAATCGAAAAGAAAAACGCTTTCCTTCCCATTATTTCCTTATGTCCTTTCTTTAGCTTCCACAATTTTTTTCCTTATGGGTTGCTTATGGGTTTCCTGTGACTAGTCCTATCGAGAGAAACTGGTATCTGTGGTCTTTCGTCAGTTTTTTGCATTTTTCAGAAATTTTTCCTCAAAAAAGCCGAAAAAATCTCAGTTTTCCCGATCAAAAAAGCATGTCAGACCTTCATTTTGACTCAGACGAGGAAGCCGACAGGGAATATGATTTGGGAGTAAGTCTTAAATCTATAAAAAAGTTAGTTTTTTGCTGTTTTAGTTTCGTTGAATTCGGGAAATTTTGTCGAGTTTTTCTTAACAAAAACTGAATCTTAACCTTTGACTTGAGTTTTTAAATTAGTCATAAAAATAAAAATGTGCCAGAATATAAGTTACGTACTTGCAGTCTAAATAGAGACTAAATGCTTTGAAAAGTTTGGTTAAATGCTTTCTTTAAGCTTAAATTCCAAGATTAAACTTTCAAAAATACTTTAAAAAGGCTTTAAAAGTAAGTTATAAATCCTTATTGAGCTTCAACAGGCTCATTTGATAACTTCACTAATGGTTTAGGAGTACGAAGGACAAAGGAATGAAGTAGGCGAAAGACATGGAGTAGGTAAGGCCGTTTTACCGAATGGAGACGTCTATAAAGGCGGTTATTTCAATGGTAAAAGGCATGGACAGGTAAGATCAACTTTAGAAAACATTAAGGTACCACTTTCTTACACTAAGGTTCCACTTATAATTTAAGGTTGGGTGTTATTATGTGGATTTTTGAAATTTTTATACTAATAATCAATTAATATTAATAGTAAAAAGGATTATTATCAGAATCACCTTGGGGCATAATTTTTCCTATTTCAGACCACTTGTCATTCCCTTGGGTATTGTTTCTTTGTTTCTTGGTAAGACTTGAGAAGATACATTAATATGGATGAGCCTCAAACAAAGAATCTTATTCCCAAGAGGATGACACATGGTCTGAAATGGGAACACTCAAGTCTAGTTGGTCTTTCATTACTGCTCAGGCTCCTTAACTTAGAAGTTACCAGCTTAGAGATAACCCATTGGCTGGTGATTCTCAACTTTTTATTCAAGGCTAAACAAACTTTTTAGCAAACTTTCCAATAAACACGAGCTTCCTCCCACTGTTAAAAATGGAGATTTTTGAAGCTTTACTCTACCCTCCAAAAAAGTTCACATGTATCACTTTTGCACTTTTGTAGGGTAATTATATCTTTAGAAGAGGTGCAAGATACACTGGGAATTATGACATGAACAAAAAGCAAGGCCGAGGGACATTTGTTTACCCAGATGGCTCAAAATATGAAGGTAGCAATCAAGATTGATAAAAATGAAGAATTTGTTCTTATACACCTTTTTGGTGTGGGCGTAATATTAAAAATCTATTAAGCTTTTGTTGTTGTGGAACAACATGGCTCATTCACAACAGAGCTGGGCTCCAATCTAAGGTGAATGATCGAAGATTGAATAGGAATTTAGAAGTTAGTTTTTGTGGAGGGAGAAAGACCAGAGAACCTGGAGAAAACCCTCAAAGCACAGGAAAGAACCAACAGGCAGCTCTACTCTCATAAAATAGCAGGTCCAGGAATCAAACCTGAGACCCCAGCAGTAAGAGGCAGTGCATTAACAGCCTACACCACCCATGCTTCCCAAATTAAGATTGTGTCATTCCTTTGGGTTTTATTTCTTTGCTTAATATGGCAATGCTCGAGAGGATATGTTACCACTATTTTCATTGCGACAACAGTCGCAACAGGGAAATTGGGCAATACACTGCCGTCAATCAAAGTATATAAAGGTACAGACCAATTTGTTTGATTTATGGTAGTGTATTGCCCAATTTCCCTGTCGCGAATGTTGTCTTGATCGCTGCGTAGCAGTGAAAATAGTGGTAATAAGGATGTACCTAAAACAAAAATTCTTAGGCACTTTTCATAATTTATGGGTCAGGGGGGTCTATGTGGATTTCAAATTTTGAGAAAACACATTTTAAGAGCCCCCCATAGCAAACCAATTTTTTTGATGACCCCCCAAACATGCATAATATTATAAGCAATATTTTTTTATGTCCTCCTAAATGTTTTGGAAGAAAGGTTCTGCACCCCCCCTCCAAATCCACCAACATAGCCCCAAATCCATAAATTATGAACTATATAGCTGAGAAATTTCCCATTGACTGCCTATTCCTTTCATTCATTTTCATTTCAGTGAAAAAATGTTGATTTGCAAGTTATATTTTAAAATTTTGTTTACATTTATCATTTAGTTTTGAGCTTTGATGTTGAGTTTATTCCTGAAATTACTGCATGCTGTTGCCATAGGGACGTGGGTAAATGACGAAAGAAATGGGCAAGGTCTGTATACGTATGCAAACAATGATGTCTATGATGGTGAATGGAAGAAAGACAAGAAACATGGCCGTGGAACCTACACGTGTGCAAAAACAAAGGTCAAGGTAAGAGACTTGTCCTAAATTAGGGATGGGGGGGTGTGGAGATTTTAAATTAAGAGCTGCAAATGATGCGACCCTTCTCAGAAATAGGAATAAAATATCATGACCCTCGATGTGGGTTTGGACTAAATTTTCATGCCCCTTCAAGCATTTATTACTTAATCTGATCCTGACAGAATGTTCTGTGAACCTCCCTCTTCCTTTGGTCTTTTTTTAAATGACCCACCCTTTTATGACAAGACTCCCTAAAATGGAAAAAAAAATAGATTTGATTTTATTGTCATGAAGCAGTCACCTTCTATAGGGGAAGTATTGCTGTTTTATAAAACTATCAAAACTTCAAAAGTTAGTGGTGGTTCGATTCTTACAGTCAAAGGACATGAAGCATGCCCCCCCTAGACTGCATTAATGATTTCATTATTCGAATATTGAGTTGATTTTTCACTTTAAATTTTCATTAATAAAACGGAAGACTCGGGAATTGAAAATTGATTTTCTACTTGAATTTTGAACGGAAAAGCTTAATATACAAATGTCATGCTGGCCTTTCTGTGGAGTATTCCTACCTATTTATGGCATTCGTTGAAGAATCCAATCAAAATGCAAGCAGAAAATAGATTTTGAGGTTTGGAGTCTTCAGTTTTATTAATGAAAACTCAGAGCAAATAATCAACTCAATATTTGAATAATGAAATCATTAATGGGAGTCTAGAGAGGCATGCTTCATGTCCTTTGACTGTAAAAGGATGGTAGCTAAAATGATTTTCAAAATGTTTTAAAACAGCTTGAAGGCATGTGGGTAAGAGGAAAACTAAATGGTGCAGGAAAGATGATAATGGCCGACTACATTTATCATGGAAAGTTCTTTGATAACTTGGTAAGAATTCTAACTAGTTGCAGCTTTTAACTTCTCTCTATATAGCTTATGGAAAATATTTAAAAAGAGGAGGTAGGGAGCCACACATACCATAGATTCTTAGGAGTGATAGGAAAATTGCTCTTGCTTGGGTTCTGGATGTCAATTTTTTGTGTTCTGTATCTGTATTCAATGTTTAAATTATGTTTTCTGTTTATTTATTATTTTATAGCCTTCAGGGTCTGGTAAATATGTGTTCAGAAAGGGCTTTGAGCAGTATGGGATTTACTCTATACAAGAAAAGGTATGTTTGATGGGTTTTTATTTTCATACACAAAAACAACTTTAACAGTTACAGCAACAACAGCAACAGCAGCAACAAGAACAGCAGCAACAAGAACAGCAGCAACAACAGCAACAACAGCAGGAACAACAGCAACAGCAACAACAACAACAGTAGCAACAACAACAGCAGCAACAACAACAACAACAGCAACAACAGCAACAACAACAACAACAGCAACAACAGCAACAGCAACAACAGCAACAACAACAACAGCAACAGCAACAGCAACAACAGTAGCAACAACAACAGCAGCAGCAACAACAACAGCAGCAGCAGCAGCAACAACAACAGCAGCAGCAACAGCAACAACAACAGCAACAACAGCAGGAACAACAACAGCAACAACAACAGCAGCAACAACAGCAGCAACAACAGCAGCAACAACAACAGCAGCAGCAGCAACAGTAGCAACAACAACAGCAGCAGCAACAGCAACAGCAACAACAGAAATAATAACAGCAGGAACAAGAAAAACAGCAGCAAGGACAGCTTTAACAATAACCACAGCAACAATAATAGTAGCAACAATAGGAGAATCAGCAACAACAGCACTGCAACAACAATAAAACAATAAAACTTGTTTACTTCCACAATCATGAGAGATTGATTAAAGTGAACCAGGTAGCATATACACCAGGCATTGTATCAAGACAATACTGGCATGCATTCACACAACTAAAAGACCCCATTTGCATCTGGAATGCATTTGCTTGGCACTCTTCTAAAACATTATTAACCATTTATATAACAATGATCCTTTTAGAAATTGAGACAATTTGATGATGAAGAGGAGCCCATTCGAACCCCTATCTGGAAATGCATTGGTCTGTCACAAACATTAGGTATCTAACAAAACATGGCATTGAATTTTCTGGGATTCTTATGGTTTTTATTGTAAATCTTCTTAACTATCAGTACATAAATGCATATCTTGTTCTTGATATGTTATTCTTGTTTTTGTTTTTCATTGTAAATATTTTTCAAAATAAATTGTTTATGGATAATTAAAATTCAAGAATGTCTGTTCTTAAAAGTTAAGTTCAAAGTTTTCTGGTCAGTTAATACAGTAGTTATCATCAATACTAAATGGAATTCATGAAATCATTTGTGTGTACACCTTGTAAGACCTATTTTAAAATGACTACTAAGAATCTTGCTTTCTGATTGGCCGAGGCATGTGCTTCATGAGAGCACACAGCACGTGCATCTGCACCTTTGTATTTTATAAAAAAATGAAAAACTTACTCACTGTGCTGTGTGCAGTTATAAAGCACTTGGGTATGGCCAGAACAGCTATGCCTCATGTTTCAACACTTCTCTTGTGTTCTGCTCATACCCAAGTGCTTTATAACTGCACACAGCATGCATGCACATTCTCTATTTCTTCCTTTATTTATCAAATTTAGATCTTTCTCACGTAGAAGGGTTCCTACAGCTTTGGCTGTTAAAATTTCTAAAACTTTCCAAAACTTTACAGAGCCACTAAACTCAAATTTCCACACTGGTAAACAAAGACAGTGATCTGTAATGAAAATGTTTGAAAATCCAAACAAGGCAATTATTTATTGTTTTATTTATTGAAAGCCTAAACTTTTTAAGGTCCTGGAAAAACACTTTACCAATTTCCAAAACTTTTCAAGACTTTCCAAAGCATGTCATATACCCTGTTTATTATGCCTAAGGCTAAACTTGTTCTGAAGTGACTGAATGTGAGACTCGTCAGGCAACATGGCTGCCATGTGAGAAAGATGAATGGTAGGCTTTGGTATTATCAAATTTTTGCAAGTGTTTTTTGAGAGAAGGTTCTAAAAGGCTTACCTAAAACATGGGAATATAAAGCTTGGCGTCAGAATACTTGATATTACCATTGTCCACCGCAATCCCTATAAATGAAAGCCTTCTTTGGCTGCATTCATTATTATGACTGAGGGGGGCAGGCAAAATATTTATATACTAGGAAAATTTTAAGATCCCCCCAGGGTAGGTTCTAATAAAATTTTGCATCCCCCCTCAATGTCTAAAAATATTGAAATCCCCCCATTATCTGATAAGAAAATTTTCAGATTCCCCCCTGAATTTCACCTGTTCCCCCCCCAGCCAAACATAATGAAAGCAGCCTTAGCTTGTACCTTAGTACATGTCCGTTCCAACCTTGAAATGAAGCCAAACATATGCATTAACAGTGACTCCAGTGCACTTTTGAAAGTGGGGGGCCTACGTTTTGACAGGGGTCGCAGAGCACCTTTCAAAGTGTTATAACCAACATAGATTTGGAAAAAAAAGTAGGGGAGGGGTACAATTAAGTCCTCTAAGCCCACCTTCTCTGTAGTCGCTGATTGAGGTTATAATTTTTTCCTTTTACCAAAGAATCTGTATCTTGCAAACCTCAGAATTAGTACACTCCATATAACACCTACAATGTACAAAGTTATTCCTCCAGCTTTGATCAAGATCCAAGGTTTCTCTGCCATGCAAGTGTAATAAGTTAAGAATGACCCAGGACCAAGACGAATGTACCAAAATAGAGTCATGAAAACAAAGTCATTCACATAAGCAAATCTTGTTTGGTAGTTGCCTGTTTCACGTAAGAACCAGCGTAACTGAAGAAGTGGATTTGTCATTTCCAGACCAAATATTGCCGCAATGGTCTCAGCTCCTGATAGACCAATAGACAAAGCATATGCTAAACTAAAAATTGATGTAATGTGATGTAAAAGCATTATGGGTCCTTCAGTCCACATAAAAACACTCCAAGAAAAGTCAAAGATGAAGTAGCCTAACGATATAAGTAGAATTATAGTATGAAAAGGGGTACTTGGGTGTCCAAGTGCGTCAAATGGCCAAGGACCGGTTTGGAATGCACACCAATAGCTAAGAGATACTACAAGGCATGCATGAAACACTGATACCAGTCGACAGTTCCACTCATTGCTTCTTTGTGGGTTTATGACACATATAGTGTAATAGAGTGCTAACCAGGCAAAGAATGTAGAACTTGTTTGCAATATGAGCTCCATTGGAATAGCCATTTCTATTTCTGTACAGTATAATTTTCTTCACATAGGCTTGTATTGTGTATATGAAGCACTCAATAATTCTATAAGGTAGACAAACCCACATGGTTAACAAAAAACTCATACTTTAAATAGGAGATGAAATATGAGCAGCCAATCTTTATGGTGATTTACAATGGCAAGCTGAATACTTATCAAATAAACAACAGAATGAAGTTCAATAGGCCAAACTGGCTAACACGTTGTTATGTACCTTTCTACCCAATTCAAAACCTCCAGGAATTAGAACTTTTGTTCCAAAAATTTCCATTTTATTTGCATGCAATTTCAAAATACAAAAGACAAAGAACCTTATTCCCAAAAGATTTGAATTGGGTATAGCAAGTAAACGTTAGCTGATTTGGTCTATTACTATTCTTAACTTTGATATAAGATTACCTTGCTTAGATAACTAAGAGTGAGATGATACCAATTGTTTTTTGACATCTTCAAGTAATAGTGATGACTCTAAGCAGAGTTAATTGCTGCTCTAAGTGCTTTTCCTCACTATACGACATCAGCATAATCAAAAGCTTACACAGACTTGTTGCACCTCTAACAGGTGAGTAAAAAAAACAATTTCTGATACTGAGCAAAGCCTTAATTGGTCTGAATATGTTGTATCGGTTATGCATTAATCATTTTAAACCCCCTCAACCCAGGATGGGTTTACTTTGACTGGCAGATTAATCATCAGACATGTCTGTCTACTTTTAAGCCCGGAAGACGCCAGAAAATGATGTGTCGCGACAGTTGCAAAGACACTTATTAATATTGACCGTCGTTTCAAAAGTTTAAAGGAGAAATTTAATGCAGCTTTGAAGTTGTTGTACTGGCTAGCATTTCGCTCGATGTATTTGCAGTAACACTTAGTGCTCTAACTAAGTGTTGTGCAGTAACTAAAGAGGGTCCTGAAGGGGGGGTTCTAATCCCATTTCCCAGCCCAAAATTTTGCAAAATCCCAGTCCTATTTATGCAAAATCTCGGTCCAAGTTACAGAGTTAGAGATTTAGAAAAATCCAAATCCTTGTAATGGCTAAATCCCGTTGTCCCAGTGCATCAAATCCCATTTTCCCAGCCCAAAAAAGGCCAATCCCAGCTACCATTTTACTCCTTCAGGACCCTCACTAAACTACCTGATCTTCATTCATTTTGTAGCGATCTGATCAAACGTCTATAAACATCATCAGAGGAATACGACGAGGTATATCGACGACTTAACTTTTTTGTAACATCAGTTATTTTAAAGCAAATGAAGTTGCAAATTCTATTATGTAAAGCCATTACTATTCCACTCATGAATGTCTAATCTACCCGCCAGCTTTGAACGGTTCAAAAGCCATCGTTTAACCTCGATTTTCATCGCGATTGAAACTGTAATGATAGTTTACACTTACCTGGCACTGAGTTATCAGTATAAGGCATCAAGGAGATGCACATATAATGGTATAAATATTAACCCCTACTTGTCCCACCATCAATAAAACTCGTTATACGAGTCTTCCATGAGGAAGTTTACTAGTAATAGACTGGTCACGTGATGATATCAATGCATCAGAAACTAGGGGGGAGGGGGAGGATCTTGAGATTTTTCATCTGAAGAAATTTGTTTTATTTGAACATAATTTACAAAGAAATTGGTTGTAGGGACATACAGTTGTCCGATATTTGTCCCTACAACCATATACATTTCTTTGTGAATTCTACCATTTTTAAACTGATGTGAGTCATTCAGTATTGAACCAATTAACACCAAACTTCGGGATTTTGCAAAGCTTGATATGCTCTTTCTTTCTAGGTGAGTCTTGTGTTGACATTATCAAAATTTAGGGACTCGTCCCAGTCTCTCACGGTATGACATTGGCTAATTCTCTATTTTCGCATGCCCCATAATGCTTTGCACTTTGGGGTTAACACTGAAAAGAAAATTGTTAGAAAACTGGAAACTTTTCATCCAGATGTTGAGTAGGTTTGCTATCATCAGTGAAACACAACTAGCAGTTTAAGCAGAGTCGCACAGGAAAATCAAAAAAGTTTAGTGTTACAGACAATGTATGGACCTTAGAAATGTCTTGACATTTACTCACAAACCTGTTCAAATTTTTTTCTTTCATTGTTTACCTCCCAAAGCACAAAGGATTGTGGCATGCAAAAGTAGAGAATAGAATTTTCAGTTCTGTAAAAAATACAATAATTAGTAGTTGGGGACAGGGATGCAAATGAGGGAAGGCAGGGGTCAAAAATTTTGCGAGTGTTTTGGCGCACATTTTCTCTGGTCCATGACATTTCCTTTACCAGTATTCAAAACAAGACACCCACACACCCACCAATATAGAAATCTAAATTCACCAAGGATATTAAGAGAACCGAGCGCTAGGTCTGTACAGGAAAATATCAGACCAAGGTCTTGACAGTACAGGTCGAGCCGTTAGGCGAGGTCAGTACATAAGACTGAGCTGATATTTTCCCCTACAGACTAAGCAAGCGAGGTTAATAAATCGTTTATTATATGGCTTTTTTTAGCTGCGTTGACGAAAGACAGGTGAACTTAACTTACCGGTCTGAGATGGGAAAATATCAGACCGGAAATCAGCCAATCAGAGCACACATACTATCATAACCATATAACAAGAATATTTATTTCTGGACGTCATACACAATTAAAATATTGATTTCTAAAAATATTCTTTGTCATCCATGTTGCAAAATGCTTTCTGCCCAAACTAATATTTATTTAAACATTTTCAAGTTACATGTACTCCTTGCCATGTAAAAAAGGTGTGCTTTTAATAATCACATTATACACATGCAAACTTCATGCATTTATGAAGACTGACCTGTTTGCAGAAGGAAGAGAGAAATAAACATCCCTTTCATAAACTTATCACAAATATTATCAACATTTTTTGTACACCAGAGCATTATTTTGTACCAGAATAAACCCAATATCTTTACAGAAACCAACCCAGATACCTGAAATACATAAATTGCTCCATGTTTTTAATTTTTTATTCATACAAAGACAAAACCATTTTAAAGACAGTCAGATACATTTATTATATACAAGTTGCTGTCTTCCTGTTATTAAAACAAGACATAGGTTCTTATAAAATTGTCTTTCCATTGTGCAGGCAAGTCTTGTATAATTAACCAGATGAAGATAATCAATGATATTGCAATGATATTTTTACATTTCTGATCTAACTTTCAGCCTGACCTTCCGCTGGTTGGGAATCATCGGCTGCTGTTTCTGGCTTATCTGTATCATCACTCTGTGGGGCACCTTCCTGAGCATCAGGTGTTGGTTCTGCTTCTTGACCCTCTTCTGCTCTTGGGCCAGCATTCTCAGGCTGATCTGCTGCATCCGAGGGTGTTTTCTGTGTTTCTGCCACCTCTTGTGCCTCACTCTCAGCTCCAGCTGCAGGCAGTTGCTCAGAAGTTGTCTCAGGTGCAACATCGTCATCATCAGCAGCTTCGTCTGTTTTAACAGATTCGTGACTTGCTGTTGGAGATCTGTCTTTCAAATCTTTTCTTGTCTTGTGACCCCTGAATGATGCCTGGATCTTAGTGGCAGCTTTGCTGACCTCAGGGTCACTCAAGTCAATGTCAATTTCTTCAGCTTTATCTGTATTGGCAGCATCTCCCTGATCTGCAGCAGTGCTCTCCTCTACTTGGTCTGCAACTTCTTCTTTAGGTTCTAAAAAAATTTGAAATGGGACAAAATTATATGAATGTTGAATATGAGGTTTAATGTTTGATAGTAAGCTTAGGTCTTCTACTGCATAAGCAGACCCTCGGGGGGACTCCCCTGGAAAATTGGTAGTTTGGTACCCGTTAGGATGATAAAAGTCTAAAGCGATATTCAACCGAGTTAAGTTGGTACCTTTTCAGGCATTTCCAGTAAATAAAGCTCCTTTGCAAGTAAGTAGGAAGTAGAAATTCGTTTGTTGCCATGACCACTTGTACACTGTAGGAGTCATTTTCAAAAATTGCAATGAACACCCCCCCCCCCTTTATATAGAGCTGTTAAGTTGTGACATATTTCCAGGTCCAAATTTTCACAGAATGCGCTAAAATAAAACCAAAACGTTTATCCACAATTCCTCCTCCACCTGTAATAAACAGACCTATGTACACCAAT
>WUAP02131465.1:0-29532 GCA_015163945.2 Stichodactyla helianthus | reverse complement strand
TTTTCCTTTGTTTAATGGTAACGCTTGAGAAGATACATTAATATGGATAAACTTCAAACAAAGAATCGTATTCCCAAAGCGAATTAGGTCTATTACTCTCTAAAAATCATGTTTGTCTATTTTCTTTTTTTTTTTAGTCGGTTTGGTGGCCAGTCAAGTTCGGATGCGCGTAACTTTGATGATAAAACAGGGTTCGTACGGGTTTTAGAAAGTCTTGGAAATTGATCATGCAGTTTTCCAGGACCTTGAAAGTTTTGGAAAATTGATTTTTGGCCCGCTAGGCTATGGAAAAGTTATGGATTTTTTGTAGCTTGTCCAGCTTATGCCAAATGCGTGTGGTGTATACGTATTGTTTTGCATTGGTAAATGAATGTTGAATGTTTCAGATCCATGAATTTGGCTTTATTTTTGTGTTTTGTGTGGTTTTGGAAATTTGAGTCAAAGGGCTTTGGAATTTGGAAAGTTTTTGAAAATTCTCACAGGGGATCCTGTACGAACCCTGATAAAATCTATTAACAGAAAAAAAGCTGTATTCTTTACACGCAGGAGCTCTTAATCAGATAGCTTCAAGCTCGTTTTTCCCTTTTATTTGACGATAGTGACAGTGTACACACATCTATTTCCTGGAAACAAACTTAGATACAACTAGGTGTCAATGAAAGAGCCGTGAACATAAATGGAAAAGTGCTAGCATAGTTAAAGATTGGCTTGCTTTCACAAAACCACCAAGAGATACCCAAAAACAGCCGTATATGAGCAACCAAGAACCTGAATTAGTAAACGTCATTTAACTCTGGAAATGGACTTTGAAATTAGGGATTTATACGTCATTCAGGGCGCACACGTCGTGAAATATTCATTTCCAGAGCTTCAAGCTTTGGTCATGGGATTCAGACGGGGAAAGTTTATGACTTTGGTTGATAATTACGAGAGATTGAAATCGAATTCGTGCAAAAATAATTTATCCAATAGATTATATGAATTTTCTAGATACAGATCTTACAGTAATAGTGCATTGTTATTTAATAGTACTTGATTGAAAACTGTGTTCAGATTTTTGCATGCACCTGTGGTGAATTATCGTTCTCACCAAGGTTGGACGTAGCGAAATTTATTCATTTCTAGAATCCTATCTATATAATCACACTATTAAGACTAATTATAAAACTACACCTTCGTAAAGTAGGACATGTTTAATGTCATCCCAAGAACGGCACTTTTCACTTTATGTTAGTCTGTCGCAGAGGCTTCTTTTTTAGGAGTTCTTTCTTTTTCTCTGTTTTGCAGACTTCTCTGTCTTTCTCAACGACAAGTCGAGTTGATGCGGTTGATCTGTTTATGGTGCGACGTCTCTTGGGTTTTTTCGAACTGGTGGGATTCTTCTTGGGTGGAGAGTTTTCTATTGTAAATGCGGTATTCTCTCCCTGTTGTAATTCGGGTTCCTCTTCTGGCGCTTTTGATTTTGCATTCTTTGATCGAAGAGATCTAAGACTAACATTACTCTTGGATGGCGGTGTGTTATCGATGCTGAATGCAATACTTCCTCCACCACTCTTTTTCTTTTCCGTTTCTTTGACTAGGTTCTCGCTGGTCCGCGAGCGAAGAGAATTAATCTTTGAGGACATCCTGTCTGTTAGCTTCTTGGACTTGCTGCGTTTAAGTTGGCCTTCCGACTTGGAACTTGCTTGGTTCTTTCGTAATTTGGCGTCAGACGCAGCGGAAACTTCCTCGATAGATTTTCTCTTTCTTGTCCTGAACCCTGTATTAGAGATGCTATTCAGAAGCGTCTCTCTCTTTCCTTTCTCCACATTAGGACGAGTTTGGGTCTCGATAGGGTAGGAAGTTTTCAGATGTGGAGGACATATGGTATTGCGCCTCTCCAGTTCTGCCAGTCGTTCCCAATCGTATCCATGGTCCAACGGTTCTTCCTCCATGTCCCTGGCAAATTCATCACCAACAATAAAGAAGGCTGCGCTAGATGTCGTTCGACGTGTTGGTGGTGTATTGCCTTTGAGGTATATTGCGCTCTGCCGGCGGTTTGCCGCAGCACGTCCTTGAGTGCTAGAAGTACTACGTAGACTAGATTTTGAAAGACTGTTGAATGAAGTCACGGATCTTCTGGATTCCTGAAGCGTGGAAGCAAGAGATGTTACACTGCTTCTGCTCGACGAGTTGAGATCATCAACTTTCATATCAGGATCATCATCTGTGGAAGAACTTTCATCCAAGAATTCTTGGACATTCTGTACAGGAATCACTTTATCGACTTCAATAAGCATCTGTTTCTTCTTCTTGAAGTTTTCCGACTGGTTCTGGATGTTCTGAATGGTTTGTTTCTGTTCCCTCAACGTTAGATCTGCATGTTTGAGTTGTGCTTCTAGAGAATTCACCTGAGTGCCAAGGCGGCGGTTGACCAAGCGTTCTTCTTGTAAACGTTCTTCAAGTTCATTATTTTCTTCCTCTAGTTTCTCAATGTGTTCTGTCAACATTGCTACCTCTTCTTTGTTTCTCACAGCTGCTGCTTCGTTTTCTTTTACTTTCTTGCATTCTTCTTCAAGTCCAACAAGTCGAACATTAAGCTCGTTTTCTTTTTCATTCCAGTTCTCCTTGGATTGTTCGAATTCCGATCTAATGTCGTCCCTCTCCTCTTGCAGAGTCTTTAAAGATAGCTTCAGCTCTTTCAGGGGAGTGGTATCCTCTTCAACCTTCTTCTTCAAGACACTTATTTCTAATGCCAATGCTTTCTTCATTTCTTCCATTTTCGCACACGATTGTTGGACTTCCTCTTGCTTTTCCTCTTCAATTAGTTTAATTCTTTTATTTAACTCTTCGACTTTTTCCTTGTTTGCTGCTTGGTCATTTTTCTGTTTCTTCAACTCCTCTTCATGTTCAGCATTAATTTTTTCTTTCTCGTCTTGAAATTCTTTTCTCGCTTGTTCCAATTCTTTTGTCAATTTTTCATTGTCAAGAAGACGCTCCTTAACTTCTCTAACCTTTTCCTGGAGTTGGTTATCTTTTTCTTCGACCATCAACTTTTTCTCTGCTTCGAAGCTGTTCTTCATGGCATCTATTTCCTTCAACCTAGCTTTCTCTGAGGCTTCAAATTCTTCAATTTGCTCTTTAAGCTTCTTCTCGGTGTCTGCAAGAGTTTTGGAGATCTCGTTTTTTTCCTTCTCAGAATGCTTGAGTTTTTCCTGCAGTTCACTGTTCTTCACTCTTTCATTGGCAAGATTAGCAATAAACCCACGGATCTCCTCATGAAGTTTCTTTTCTTCGATACCATATTGATCTTCTTTATCCTTCAAAAGCCGTCTTAGTTCCATCATTTCGGAAGAATGTTTCTGTGAATTTTCAAAAATCTCCTTTCTCAAGGCAACAGTTTCCTCTGTAGCTGTATCCAGCTTTTTCTTCCAGATGCTTCTTTCGTTCACGTAAGCTTCTTCCAAAGCACCATTTTTCTTTGACGCCTCTTCAAATATCTTTTTCTGCTTCTCCTTTGAGTCGTCCTTTTGTTTTTCTAGCTGTTTTTCTAAACTCTTCACTTTATCTTTTTCGTGTGCTACTTTCTGTTCTGTTTCTTGGATTGTTCTTCTAAGTTCTTCAATGTTATCTGCAGCCGCCTGGAATTGCACGAATTTGAATGCTTAAAACAGGGTTCGCACTACTAGAAGATTATAAAATTCCAGGTGTTTTCTAGGAGTATTCCAGGGTATAAATATAAGAATTCCAGGACCCTTAACTTTGAAATTTCATGTCAGACAATTCAACAATTGTTATTTTTCTAATATTTAACCTAATACTAATAGAAAAGTCAAGGAGTTTTCCAGGAGTTGGTGTCAAAATTAAAATTTTTCAGGAGTTTTCCAGGGCCCTGGAAGAAATTTTCGAAATTCAAGGTGTTTTCCAGGAATTCCAGGAGCAGTGCGAGCCCTGTTGAAAGAAAAGTTTAGCACAGAAGATTGTAGGGAGTCAATACCGAGTATCTAGTGCCGTGTCATTCATGCTTCTTCTCACACTAGTATCTGATTCTCTATGACTATATACACCTGTTTCAAAAAACGTTGTCGGTCGGCGATCTGAAATCTGGAATCTGAGCCAGATAATTCTCGAGCGTAAGCCATCGCTCAAAGGTCGTTTCGTATTTAGCTATTTACTGATTGCAAACTACTAAAGGATAAAACTTAATTTCAGATGAAATTTTAACTTAAAAATAAACTAACAGCTCGTGCGCTCAATTCCTCTCGGTCTTAGATTTCAGATTTCAGATCGCCGCCGACAACGTTTTTTGAAATAGGTGTATACTCTCTTAGCTGCAAAGCATAACTGAACAGAATCCTACCTTCAATCCGTGACATGCCTTTTCTAGTTCTTCGGACATGTCTTTCTTTTCTTTCTTATGGTTCTTTCTTTCATCTTGTAAAGTGCTCACCATCTCTTGTATAGCATTAGCGTGTTCAGTCTTCAGCTGCTTCATTTGAAACGACAATGTTTCCACTTTTTCTCGGCTGAGTTGAGTTTCTTTCGTTAGTGCCTTTTCTAGATCATTCCTTTCGCGAGTCACATCCAGCAGCTTTGCCTCTGTTGCATCTATCTCGTGTTTCAGCTTGCTGCACGTTTGCGTAAACTCTTCAAGACTTTTATCGCGTTGAGCTATCTCTTTATTCGCTTCTTCAATCTTTTGATTCAAATCCTCTGTAATTTTCCTCATTTTTGACAAGTTGGCTTCATTTTCCTGACCCAGGTTTTCAGTTATAGACTTCAGCTCTGATGTAAAATCTTTTTTAAGTGATGCGACTTCTAGACCAACCTGTACCTTCTCTTCTAACAGCAACGCTTCTTTTACCTTCATTGTTTCAATGACAGACTCGTACGAGCTCTTATCTTCTAGGAGTTTCGCTTCCCTCCCTTTTAATGACGCTATCTCGACGTTCAGTTTTTCAATCTCCTCTTTTAGTTTTTGCTTTGATGTTTGCAGGCCTTCTATTTCATTCTTTGAGTTAATTTCTTGGTCGTTCAAGGTCTTTTCATTTTCGAGTAGACGTTCAATATCCTCTTTCAAGTGGGCGGTATCTTCCAGTAACTGTTTTTCTATTCCTTTTAATTGAGTTAACTCTGCAGATAGTTGAGTCTTTCCTCGCTCAAAATTCTTCTCCTTTTCTTCGAATGAGAGTTTTGCCTCTTGGAATACAACGTTTAGTTCTTCGTATTTCTTGATCTCGTTTTCTGAAACAATAATAATGGGAAATTAGATTATGAATAATTTACCACTATATAGACATCTAAACAACACAAATGGACCTCAATATCCATCACGGGTTTCCAGTCAAACTCGTTCCCCTCAGCTGAGCAGCGAGGTTGAACTAGAAGTTAATGGCCTACTGTATAGGTCACTGTCTTACCAAGCTCATTCCTGACTTCTGCCAACATGTTTTCGTACATGTCTCTTACTTGATGGTCTTCATCTTCTGCTTTCTTGATGAATTGATTTAGTTCTTTTCGTTGGAGGGATAACTCAGCTTGTAAAGAGTCTTTTTGTTTCGCAGCATCGTCGAGTTTCTGTTGCATCTCATCTTTGTCTTGCTTATGGATGGACTGTAGTTCTTCTGTAACATTCCTAGAACAAAATCCGAGAACCAAATAGGAATTGATTCTATGGAAGAAAGGCATTCGTAGTAGAAATGAAAGCAACATGTAGAATATCACAAAATCCCTTGCAAAGACGAAAAATTAAGACTTTTTATGTAAACGGTCGCTGGGGCGGCCGTGTAGATAGACATGGTGATTAAATACAAGGACGAATGGTGTCTGCAGCTCTACGTCTATGATGATATCAAGAGACGCCCCCAAGATACCACTATATCAGAAAGCATGTTAGGCTCAAATTAGATGACAACCCCACTAACTCTGAAATAAACGTCTTCACCAAACGAATCTACCGTAGCCCAGCATGTCATGTGACATTAAGTGTAAGTTGTGGGAAAAAAAAGTTCTTGGCTGACAAACCTTATTTTTTCTTCATAATCTTTACTCATTTGCACAGAAGCATCCAAGGCCTGTTTTTCTTTGGCTTCCAGTTCTGCGCGGAGATCGCTCAGCTTTTTCTCTGCCACTTCTTCAGACGCTTTCCTTTCAGCAGCCATATCATCCATCGCCTTACTGGTCGTCAGTCGCTGTTTTTCCATGGCTATTACGTGTGCCTCAACCTCTCGTCGAGTAACCATGAGCTCAGATTGAACACGTATGAACTCTTTCCGAGAACTTTCTAGTTTTTCATTGGTGGAATTCAGGGCCTTTTCAGAATCTTCAATCTTCTTTTGCTGTGCCTCCTCTCTACAACGTAAAATTGGTTGTCATTCTTTAAAACCACACCTTTGGTGATAAGCAATTTCTTATTTTGGAAACGTTCAATGGTGAAATCACTCGCTTACCTAATTCTTGATTGATCTTGCTCCTGAGCAAGTCTGTCTTCAAGTTCCAGAATCTTGCATTTCGCTTCAACATAATTTTCCTTGAAAATACAAGAACGTTTATTGTTAATATTACTGAATTTTCGTTGGATCTGACCATCGCACTTCTCACATATTTATGCACCTCATAGGACTTTTTCGACTGCTCCATGTCTTCCAGTGCATCTTTAATTCGTTGTAGTTCCTGGGGTTCTACAGTGGATGCCAGTTGTTTCTTTAAACGTTCAGTTTCAAACTCCAGTTCAATCAGACGAGATTCAAGATTTGGTGCCTTTGAATTCACGGGACTTGGAGGAACTGGTAAATAAACAAGACGGAAATAAGTTTACCATCTTTTTTGGAGCGGAGACCAACAAATGGAACAGTGTCACAAACTGTAGGTCAAAAAAGAACTGAAGAAGGACGAGGAGGAAAACAATTGTTTCGTTTGTCGGAAGAAGAAGAAGAACAACAACAACAAAAAACAGTTTCACTGAAACTTTGGCATGGTATTTTACCGAGTCCCAGAAAAGTTGTCTACATTGCGCAAGTTAAATGATTGCCTTACCTTGCATTGGTTCTTCATCGGTATCTGGGTCGGGGACTTGACGAGCCTTCCAAAGCTCTGCTGACTCAGTTGCTGCATGTAAAGCCTGGAGGGAAAAAAATCAAATCTAATCTAATCGCAAGATGAAAAAATACAGGAAAGCCTTCTGAGAGAGGGAAGCCCCTGACACAGTTATTCGACCTTTGTTGCCGCAACAACTTCCTTCAAAAGTCATTGCCCAAAAAGCTTGAATGATGTGCCATAAGATGATGACTGATAAAAAAAGATAAAATTTAAGATCAAGGAAGCAAAATCATTACTTCATCCCTCTCTTTAACAAGTTTTCCAATCTCTTCCTGTCGTCTGTTTAGCGCTGCTTGCAGTTCACTGGCTTGGAATTCCCATTGATGAGCTTGTTGCTTGTAGCGTTCACACCGTGCTTGTGTTAGCTTCATATCTTCTACCTAAAAAGGAGTGCAGTATTAAAAGCGATTCACTTGGCCCAAATTAAAGTAAGAACCCTCTCAGACCAAAAAGCAAGTGAGGCACTTTGCATCCTATTACTTAGGGGTATTCATAATTAATTTACTGGACTCCGATCACCTTCACTGAACTTTTTTTTTATTGCGCTTGAACTTCATAAACTCATAACCTCATGTTCATTCATGTAAAGGCTCGGACACACGATGTGATTTTGCCTGCAACAGGAAAATCACACCATGTTTGTCCACCCTTGAAGGTTTCATTTACCTGTTTTTCAAATGATTCTTTTTCTTTAAGAAAATTTGCGATTCTTTCTTCGAGATTGGAGTTTTGCAGTTTAAAGTCTTCAAGCTCAGAAATCCGTTGTTTTAGCCTAAATAAACGATAAAACAAAAGAAATTTTTAACTGCAAGGGATGTCAAAATGGGTACCCAACGTAACGTATAGAATAATCTGTATGATACAATGTACCTTCCCACTTCCTCTTCACCCTCCCCTCCCCTCCCCTCCTCGTCCTTCCCACTGTTAGCTAAGGCCCGGTTCAGACGTCGAACTTTCCATGAGCCAAACTCATTGAAAACAATGGATAATTAGGCGGTCTTCTTTGATGTAATTAGGTTCGGCTCATGGAAAGTTTGACGTCTGAACCAGGCCTAAGCAAACATGACTTTCATGGTCACTGGCATTCTGTTGTCACAAAAGATTGGAAATGGAAAATAAGGTATGTGTGAATGCCATTTATGAGATCCCCAAACAACAACAACAAAATGTATCATACTTGTTGTTTTCCTTTTCTGCCTTCTCATAGTCATGTTTGAAATGCTGTAAGGATTCTAGTTCATCAACAACCATTCTTAGCTGTACAAGTTCCTTCCTCAATTCTCTAATGTTCATGCCTGCAAAAAGGGTGTGGTTAACTGTTTGTAAAACCCCATTATACAGCAACAGGACAGGTACAGTAGTATGGGTGCAGAATTGTTGTAACAAGCTGGAATCACAGGGGCGTAGCCAGGGGGGCCAAGGGGCCCTGCCCCCTCACCCTGTTGATCTTAAGTAACAAATCAATGTGTGCTAATGCTGCAAAAGGTGCTGAATCCATCATTTTCACTCAGTGACTGTATCAGAGAAAGTCATCATGCTGTAGAAACCTAAACACCTAAGTAATCATGTGAAATTCACGTGACTTACCAACATTTTGAAAACTGGTTTTGGAACCCCCCAAGGCAAAATCCTGGCTTTGCCCCTGAATCAGCATTCTTATTATGACTGCTTTAAATTTTTAGTTAAATGATCTAGGAAATAAATAGTGCATGCTTTTGCACAAGTTTTGAAAGGGTTGTTATATCTTCTTTTATCGAGTAGCATGACAACAAATTGCAAGAAGACATTTTTGCATCCTTAGCATAATGTCAGAAATTAGGATGGATCAAGGGAATTTATGATTGCAAGAAGTAAAAACTTAATTTTAAAACATTATAATCTCACTTTTTTTGTCAAGCTCTTGGTTCTTCTCTGCAAGTTCTTCTTCTATGGTTGATTGTACATGATGCTGAGCATCCAAGTCCATCTGTAGCTTCTTGACTTTCTGGTGAAGCTTATTTGCCATAAACTGTGTAAGCCATAAAAATTTTCATTTAAGAATATAAATTACACAGTTCAGTAAAGTAGAAATCTGTTCAAAATTAAGGATATTTGTACTCACCAGCTAAGTAAAGAAAAGTGAGCAGAGCTTTTTACCCTCATCTAAGAGTGCTTGTCAATGCTATGATCGAATTTGGCACGCAGCCTCATTCTTGGATGTTAACTGCACAAGGATCTCAAAAGCTCTGCTCCCACTTTCCTTACTTAGCTGGTGAGTACAAAATTATCCTTAATTTTGAACAATGTCCCATTCTTTAAAAATCTCCTTCTTTAAAAATCTCCTTCTAGACTTTTGGAGGTAAAAGAAGTTCAAAAAAGAAAAGAATGCATCAGTGAGGATGCATTATATTTCATAATTTTGCAATAGGAATAATTCTGGTCAGCATTGCTGTGGCATGTGGTACTGACAGTAGTCTAGTTAGTAAACTCCATCTCAAGTGGATGAATAGTGATCTCTATGTATTTTCCTCAATGCAATTAGCACCAATTTTTATCCCACCAAAGAACTGTTTCAGTCTGTATACTGTCTGTTCACATCTCAAACAATTTAGAATGTAAATCAGGATATCAACTAGTAGCTGATTGATGTTTCTTGTTCTTCTTACCTGATTTTGTTTACTTTTCATTTGAGGGGACAGCATGAGAGACATGAGGGGAGAATTGGAGAAGACTGTCTCTTTGACTGGAGAGTTGGTCAATGAGGGAGAAAACACACAGTCTTGTACATTGTTATATTCTTGCTTATCCTTGAACACTACTACACAGTAGAAATTATGAGACAGTTTTTATCATATATTTGGATCACAATGTGGATTGAAAGATAACATTCACTGCCAACTTTTACCTTCCTCTTGAAGTAAATTTGCCATAGACCTTGAACATAATTGGCGAGTCTCCATCTGCTGTAGGACATTCTCAATTATTATTTTTAGATGGAACTGGACCTTGTTATCCAACTTATGTATTTTCTCGATGAAAATTGGAACATTGTTTCCCTGGACTGCTCCACAAAGGAGTAAAGTTATAAGCTGAAACAATATTGTAGAAGAATATTTAGGGCTATTACAGTCATGCTGTATGCTACAAAAATACTTCCAAAATTTTTAAATGGTCTTTTATTGTTTGTCTAAAATAACCATTATTTTATAGTTATCAGTATAAACCTTTTTTGCTTTCCTTAGAACTGCTGTTCTGAATGACCACAGACTTATTTGCACAGGGTTAGCCTCATTTATATAAAGTAAGTTGTTTATGGATATTTGTGAAAGATCATGGAATTTAAAATAGTTAATATTGTTTAAGTTATACATTCTTCTCAAATGGCATTGGTATTTATGACTTGTATGGTTTGCTCTTAAACGAGGCTAACATTCTGTACAAATGGATTATGGTGATTTTTATGGAATGTGAAAAAGGACTATTAGCTAAAATCACCTTTCCAATTTCTAGATCATCAGTACCAGATGTTATGAGCTTGCTTGAAATAATGCCATCCAAATTCCGATAAATTCCTGTAGAAGATAAAAATTTTAGGTTCTATCTTCTTGAGATATCAAAAATCAAGCATCAAAAAAAGAGACTGTCTTCCAATAATTGGTAATTATTACCCTCCAGATAGGTGATAATGTAGGACACCATTTCCTGGACAGTACTTTCTTGTCCCTGGGTACCAATACATGTACCTCTGTCATCTCTGTCACTAAAACAACAATAATTATGATAACTCAAACTTTTTAAAAATATTTCCACCAACTAAAGTTTTAAATTTAAAAAAAAATCTTAGTGTCAAGGGGTTTGCCAACCAGCATCCATGTCATGCAACAAGAGATACAATACAAATGTCAATGCTATCTTCCATCATGTCACATCAGCCTGAACTCCATAAGGTACATCCACACCTCCAGAGGCAGGCTCCCAGGTCATTTTGCACAACTAGTGCACACAAGAGAGCATGCTACGGGAGCTTGCTGCTGGTGTGGTCATGCTTGCTGATATTTAAGCAGTTACTGTGATAATTGTTGCATTGCGACCCATTATTGTAAATTCGGTTGGAATTTTGTGCTTTTCTGATCTGTCAATCATCATTTGGGGTGGAGCTTATTCAAATCAACAAATGATTTTCACAGATTCACATAACTCCCACCGCCAAAGATGATTGATGGAGCAGAAAAGCACAAAAATCCAACCAATGTTACGGTAATACCGGTCACAATGCAATGATTATCGCAGTAATATCAGGGAGTGTTAGCCTGAGGCAAAATTCTCGTCCCACCATGAATTTTTTACATGAAATGTTTGGTACACACAGAGCAAAACAACCCAAAAGCCTGCTCCCAAAGCAAAACCCTTAGTGTGTATAGGCCTTTATGTACCATGTACAAGATAAGGGTATCTTGTACATGGTACATTAAGGCCTATACACACCTCCTTGACCCCCCTGTAATCCCCTTGACCCCCCCCCCCCCATTTCACCCATTTATTAAATTCCCAAATCCCCCATCCATTGGTTTCAAATTTGAGACACAAAATGTATCAAAATCGCACTTTTAAGATTCTTAATTGTGTTTTGAGCTTTAATTCTTAATGATCTAAATCCTTATCTTAATAAATTGATTGTATTTAATAGATATTTGTGGCTGCATTACTTACATCAAGTGTAGGACATCTATAAGGATTTTTGTGTTTTCAGATTTTGAAAAGTCTCTAATTGATTGCACCGTGGTCCCAGACACAGAATTTACCTACATGAAATGAAGAAATATATCAACACTGGTGCACTCGTTTATAAATAAGAAGCTTTCTAAAAGAGAAGCTACATGTAGTTAAATGACATCTAACTTACATGTAAGGGAAGCTAAGTCTTGTATACAAAAAAGCCGCCAACAATTTGCACTGAATTTGCACACTACACCAACATTGTTTTAAATATAACATAGACTAATTACTTACCCACTGAAGAAGTGCATTAGCTCTGTCTTTATTCATGATAATATATTTTGAACGATCGAATAAAACTACAACTGACACTCGCTACAGCAGACAGACACACAGTTGACAACAGTCGAACTACATTCGAACTCAGTAGTCCAGATCCACCAAAAGAATCCTGATTGTCACCTTAGTCTTCTTCGATAATTACTTGGACAACAGCTTGCTGAATAAAGTGTCCGAGGAAAGTGAGATCGAGCAAGTTTTTTCGCGTTTTTTCGCAAAAGAATGCAAACCAAAACCTGAAATTATTTTGAAGTTGGCGGTTATTTTTTGATCTACCCATGAGCCTTTGCAAGAATACGCTAGACTTCCACAGGCAGCCCAAACGTATTAAAACTGTTAAAGAAATAATAATAATAATAAAAAAAATAAAATAATAAAAAAAATAAATAAATAAATAGGTTATGTTTTCAATTTTGTTATTTTGATTGAAACGAGTAAAAAAATAAATAAAAAATAAAGTACGCTTGGGATTCCTGAAATGGAAATAAAGCTCAATTCATTTCGTTTTGAGATGATGATGATGATGATGATGATGATGATGTTAATAATAATAATAATAATAACTTTATTTATATAG
Source organism: Stichodactyla helianthus (assembly GCA_015163945.2). Lineage (NCBI taxonomy): Eukaryota > Metazoa > Cnidaria > Anthozoa > Actiniaria > Stichodactylidae > Stichodactyla > Stichodactyla helianthus. The sequence continues at coordinate 16,844 of WUAP02131465.1, read as the reverse complement.
CGCACAAAATCTAAAAATCTAAAAATCCTAAGGCGCTTAAAGTTGTAATTAAGAACTAAATAAATAAATAATAATAAATAATAGTGATAGTGTAAAATATAAACAATATAAACAAGAAATTTAAAATTTAAAACTAGAAGAGGCTTAAGGATTAAGAATATGCCTTGAGTTGGTTTATTTTTTAAAATAGCAAATTTTCCTTGGACTCGATAAATCGAAAATCAGCACTTTTCACTATGCTTGGGATACCTATGGTATATGCTGATAACTTGGTATCCACGCCTGGATCTATCGTTTCCTGTGAAGACAAGAGTGAAAAAAGTTGTTGAAGGTTTTACTCATTTTAGTCAAAACACCGAAATCAAGAAGAAGCTATCAGCCATTTTCACTTAGGGGCTTTCACGTTAAAGTAGTTCAAATGGGCTGTTGTTTTAGTGGTAGTGATGATGATGCAAATCAGGTTTGTATTCCAAGTCATGTTGTCATGTGACAGTCACGTCTTGCAATCGAAAAATTTTTACTCCTTTTTGGTTTATCTGAAAACTTCAATATTTTTTCGTATAAACTTTGAAATGAAGGTTCCTTTCATGACTGATAATGACTGCTTTGTGAGAAATGCTTTCAACAGTTTTCTCTTTGTGCACCTATCAATGTTTAGCCCTAGGGTTGGGAGGGCGGCAGACCCAGGGGCAATTGACATTTTTGGAGATGAAAAAGTCAATTTCTCTACCCCCGAGACTCTACTGAATGTCAAATTTCCCTCCCTTCCAGTCTCTCTTGTTCTTTGAAGTGTCAAATTCCCCTCCTCTGTGGGACAATGTACTTGTCAAATTCCTGACCTAAGGAGCAAGATCCTATGTCAATATTCCCCCTGGGTTGCCTGCTCCCCCCAACCCTGGGGGTAACACTGATAGGTGCATTCTGAAAAAATTAATTGAAACAAGGCTTGGACAATTTAAGCTTAATGAAAAATTTATCTTTGATCTTTTTGACAATTTTGCTGTCTAAATTTGAGTAGGATATTTTTCACAATATCAGCTCAATATTTTTTAAGAAATACATTTTACAGTATAATCTCAAAGAAAAAAATGTGGTGCACCTTTGTACTAACTACATGGCCTGCCTAGCCAGGCTCTTGAGGAGAGAGTGATTGGGGAGAGGAAAGGAGAGGGAGTGGGGAAGGGAAAAGGAGAGCCTGTAGAAAACTCCTAGTTTTTTTGGTCTTAACCTATTATAAGGATCAAATTACTTCAGCCAATCAGTGCTTGCCTGAAGAAAAGATGTCAAACACACATTTCATTGGCTGAGTCTCATATTTCAGAACAGAGAGTTTTGTGTTGTAATAATGATTAAGCTAAAGCTAAATCCTACCCATGCCGAGTGATGTATAGGGCGGCGCCTATCTCCGTTTCCGTAGCCCTAAGGCCACACGACTACATACGTAGTGAAAGCCACAGCAGGGGGCTGGTCTGCTGGTGGCTCCTCATGTTTAACTTCCATACTCCATACCATTTATACTGAATACCAAGCTGGCAGGCAGTATGTTCCATTTTTAATGTCTTTGGTGTGACGTGGCTGGGGCTTGAACCCACGACCTCCCAGTCATGAGGCGGATACTCTACCACTAGGCCACATGACTGGTTTAAGTTTTGTGTTGTAATAATGATTAAAGCTACATACAATTATAACTTTGAATGAATTGCACTCCAAAGAAGTCTGTAAGGAAACAAAAGAAAATTAGTCTGAGTGTCAATGTATGCTGCAGGATATGTAAGGTTTACCTAACTGTGTGAAATTTGTTCAAAAGCACTTTAAGCAGTCACAGAGGCAAGAGAGCAAGGAGCTGATCCTAGCAAGTGCTTGAAGTTGATTGATCTAATGAGTGTTAAAGAAGAATCACTTTCTGATTGGGTCTGTCATCCCTGTGGATAGAAAATAAGCAAAGATGATGGTGAAGTTTGCTGGAGCTGTTTCTTAATTTATGGGGGATCTCTTTCTTCTGAATTTTCTCTGCTGAACTAAATATAACCTAAATGGGCAGTCAGTTAGTTTATACTATGATGAAGAATTATGTTTTGCTGCAGGATAGCCTAAACGATTGAGTTTAGCTAAGTGGTCTTTTATGATGCTTGCCAATGGTACAACCACCAGCACAGCACTATTTTTTTCACGGTCTTGAATTTGAGAAAATGCCTTGAAGATTCTACCTTCACCCAACCCCTGGTTGGTAGAACAGCAAGCACATCTCTGCCAGCCAACAGTTCTTCTACAGCTTGTTGTTCTTCTTTTAGGTCTTTTAGATTTCCAATGCTTGTTATTCCTATCTACTACTGTTGAAAGCACATGTTGACACTAACTGCCTCATTGAAAGCACATGTTAACACCAACTGTCTTGACCAATAGAAATTTATGGCCTCTGGCAATCATAATTAATTCTTTCCCTATAAGCAAATGTAGTAGTCTACAGTAATTTAGTATTTTGTTTTAAGTCCTCAGAACCTTTTCTCTTGTAATGTTATGTTTAGGGGCAGGCGAATGAGAGATCTCCTCTTTTGTCAGGTGACCAATCAGCACCAATACCTAACAGTCAGAGAGTAGGGTAAGTCCTCCACCAGCTTGTCAATAGTATAGCCAGCTTGTTGAATAGTTATAGGCCTGTCAAACTACTGCAGTAGTGTTTGATTGTCACTTCTAGCTTTTTCATAATGAATGTCATTTCACATCATGATCATGTCATTGAGCTTGTAGCTGTAAAAATGTCAAGCTCTCAATAGGCCACGTTCGAGATATTTAAATTCAAGCATGATACAGAGGCTCTCAGGAATAAATTGTCCAAAATTGCCTTAAAACTCAAAAGGATCAGTAGATATAGTGCTGTAGATTTGATTATAACATTGTTCATTAAAGTGAACTGACTCCCAAAGTTTTATTATTGCCAAAAGGTAGGAACGTTGTATATGTACATTATTTTATCCCTACCATATAAATTTATTTGGTGATCCACTTGTTAGTACATGAAGTACCATGTGAATGAAGCCTCGCTATCAAGTCTGAATTTGAAGATATCAATTGTGGCCTATTGAAAATGGGGTGCCAATTTGGTGATCATTCATGTGCTACCCATACTGTACAGTATATGGGATGCTACAGCCCATCCTAGTTATGCCCCTTCAATATGCTTGTGCCCATTTCTAAATCTGGGTGTAGGAAGTCACTATGAAGATTAGTGGAAACCCCTGACTATCCAGCCTCAAGCCTGATGCATTAACCATTACACCACATCATTAAGGTGGCTCAATTCAATTTCTGAGTGCCTCGACTGCTCAACTTTAAGCAGCCATTACTTCTTTATCCTAACTCCAATTGCCAAATAATTTTGCCTATTTACTACACAAGGGTTGAACTTTATTTCCAGGTAGTTTTTATTGCAATTGGCATTACCATAGTAACCAAAAGATAACGTCATATAATTTCATTTTTGGAAAGTAATGGCTGCTAAAGTTGAGCAGTTGAGGCCCTCAGAAATTGAATTGAGCCACCTTAACCACTGTGTATGGCAGTAGTGAAACTTATTAAATATGTTGTTGCTAATTTTTTAGTGATGATGGTGCACATAGTGGATCAACACCACTTTCAAAAACTGATGAACAATCTATGCTTAGCAGAATATTACATCAAACAGCAAAGTAAGTATGGCTACTTACTCACATGTATATTCAAATTATCAATGTTGCACTGTTGGGTATGGCTTGGATAAGTTTATTTTGGTACATGTACTGTCTAGTATGACAGCAACACACCTTTTATGACAGTCACTCAGTCAATTTTAAGTTTGAGTGACTGTCATAATTGAAAATTTAATTCCATCTCTTGTTCATTGTAATATTCATGACATTGAGTGCTTTTTTTGTCTTCTAGCAAAGTGATAGATGTTTCATCAACAGAACCTCACAGTTTAGAAAGGACAGAATATATGGAAAGATCAAGATTATATTTGTAAGCTTAACAGATATTATCATTAGAGCCTTTCAGTGTATACATATATATTACCATTTGCATGAAAGTATTAACTGCAGTGAAACATTTGCTGGGCCTGTTCAAGTTTAAAATGCAACACTTTGGCAGCCAATTTTGAATTTCACAGCTAAATGTAAAAAATTTTGCCACAGATGAATATAACTCTGTATCAAAGCATTTGTCACTACCCTGTTCAAGAATCCTAGATATTTGTAAAGTTTTAGCCATTTACTGTTCATTGTCAAGTGCAAATTCTAATTCAGTGGGGAAACTGGAATCAATATTACATGGAGTTTGTCAGTGATTGTTTTCAGCAGTTTTTAATGATTTCTGTTTTCAGATCAAAGTTGTCTAATGTCAATGCATCTAATATTCCAAGAGCAAAGCCACTCCCTCAAGGTGTCAGTGTGCCGAACGCAGTTCTTTCTGCTGAACCTGTCTCAATAGCAGATATAAATATGGTAAATATTGCTCACAATATTGCTCACAATATTGCTCACATAGACTTTTGTGCATTGGTTCCTGGCATAGATAACCATAAGCCATTTAATTGCAGCTGTAAGGTACCCTCTAAGGATTATTAAATTTGCATCTATGAAATTAGTCAGTTGAAAAGTTATATTCAGTAACTGTTTATCAATAACTGTTATATATCTCTCTCTCTCTTTTCCTTTGTACCCTTTTCTTCAAGATATATATAATTGGCTTTCACATCTATATAAAACTGTGATAAAGGTACAAAAGTTATACAGTGGAATGTGTAGTTTGCCAAATGTAAAAGAGGTTTAGAGGAAACATGAAATGCAACCAACTGGTTCTGTACTGCCATAAAGTAGAATCAGGGCCATAGCCACCAGTATGGTTGGTCTGGCTTCAACCTGACTGCTTCTAGGAACAAAAAGGTTTAATGTCCACTTTCACCCAGACCACTTCTAGAAACAAGAAGTTTTAATAAATTTCGAGATTTTGAAAACTGGATCACTTGCAAAATTGTGACTATGGGCATGAGAATAGTTCTGTCAGCTAACAAATGGTCAATTGTTGACCACTTGTGGCATTATCCAATCACCAACTACTGTCCCCCAACCAACAAAAGGGTGACAGTTTATACCAATAACTACAGATTATTGGCCATTTGTGGCATCCAATCAACAACTACTGTCACCCAACCAAAAAAGGGTGAAAGGTTATGCAGGTTGATAGGGGTGCTTTATTGTACACTGTGTGCCGTGCTGTTCATCTAATCTCTGATGCATCCAATTTATTTTACTTTCTTTATTCATATTTAGAATGGTAGAATACATGTATGTTTGTGTCCTGACAAAGATATATATTTTGAAATATTGCCAAACATTAAAGGGCAGCATGCACATTTTGTTTAATGTTTTGCTTTTGCAGGTGATATCAGCATCAAAGGGAGCCCAGGCTGCATTGTCAGGATTCCATGTAGAACACAAAGAACCACTTGTAGTAACCTTTGGATCTACATAGCTATCTGGCTCATTGCAATTAGGAATAATTAAGATATACATGTAATTAAGAGGTTGTAGCCCCTGTAATGTCATCAAAAGATAACAAGCCATTTGAACTTACTTGAGGATAGAGTGATTGTGAATTTATATTGTAGTTTTCAACAATCACCAGGACAAGTAGGTTTGCATATATGTTATAAAAATACTATATCTTTCCATCACACTATTTCTTTTCTACATTGTCTCTTGATATTTGTTCGTGCTGGCAGTTTTGGTCCTTTTTTGGGTCAGTCAACCAAAGTGCTTTCTCAGGTCACTCATCACTTGTCATCAGATTGGATGAAATGTCTCAAGGTCAAGTCTTTTCCTGTTACATGATGCAAAAACAGGTGTAGCAAAATGACCATAACTAAATGTTTTCTACCTTTAAGGAAGTTCAGTTAAGGGCAGTTAAGTTAACAATAATTGTTTTCTCATACTTGGTGTAGTTATCAATATACAAATGTCAGTGGAGCAAGCCAATCACACCAGATAAAAAGTTATTGAACTTGGTTTGCCAAATTGTACTGCCTGAAATGTATTAAATTTTAGAGCTATTTAGAATTAAGAGCTGTATTTGACAGCGTACACAACTTTTTTACTTAAAATGATTAAAAAAAAAACTTATACAGGGTTTACGATACAATAAACGCGATAACAACAGATTGATTTATCCTTTTTGAATGTATCCTGCATCTAACAAGAAAATAGAACTGCAAAAAATACTACTTCGCAAGTAAGGTGTTCAAGAAGAGCCGGTATCATACAGCAAGGCCAAATGATAAGCAATGTTTGCATTGTCCATTAGTCCAAGCGTAATATATAGGATCTAGCTAGGAAAAAATAAGAGTGAAGAATGTTACCAGTTTTCGCCAGCTAGAATACACGGCGTGCACATTGGGAAAACAGGAATTTGTACGTAATTTCACTGTCAGATGTTGGAACCTCGACATCTATTTAATTGTGTAACCTAGTGTAGGCGTAGCTGCAATTGCTGAACGTTCTCAACTAAATAGTCTGCAAGTACATTATAAATGTCGAATTTTTAGTCACTAAGAGAAACGCAGCCGAATGTTCAAACGATAAAATTTGTTGCGCCCAACGTCAGAGCAAATTGCGGGGAACATGCAACATTTGTAGCGATGGAGTTAGAGAAGGCTTGCTGTTTAGATACGGACACACAATACGTGCTTAAAATTTGAACACTTCTGCAACGTTAACTACGTGATGAATTTTCCTAAATACCTGCCATAATATTTTAAATATTGACCTGAATGGTTGCGAAAGTTAATTTATTCAGTCTTCTCGCGATTATGAAGGTACGTGATCATTTAAAAAATTGTCTTTGTCAATTATCCTTACAGCTAGTCATAATTAACAAAAACGCACACCCCTTACTAGAGTGGTTTTCATTAACCCGTGAAACAAAGTGTACTAATTAGAGTGTAGTAAAGTGTAATAAAGAGCAGTGGTACTATTTAGTCCCAGAGTCGCAGTTGTTATTGGAACTGGAACTGATAGCCATTATAATATCTTTATATCTCAAAATATTATTCATTTAATATTGACAGAAGTGGACTTTCATACAAAATGCAAGTCCGTCTCGCAGAATTAGTCTATTAGTTATTGACACGAATGCAAGAGTTTTGGTTTACTGTTGGAGGTCTAATGAAAATTAAAGTGTAATAAAGTGTATTAAAGTGTATTACGCTAAAGTGTGTTTCACAGGTTAATGAAAACCACTCTAATGTAAGAAGATTATCCTGCTAACCTGCAATATTCCTTGTTTTGCTTCTTTATTTTTTCCTACTATCAAGTAATTTGCCATGCGGCAATTTTAAAAGACAATCTTAAAAGGCTGGAGGGCGGTGTTACTTATCTATTAGTATACAAAAAAGTTATCGCTTTCCGGCTGTTATTTGCTAACGAAATCGTGTATTTGTCGTTGTTTTTGATTTGAAGGATGCTTTGCCTAAAGAAAAAAAAAGAAATGAAAGAAATAAAAGCGAGACTATACGCACGCGTGTTAGAGCTGACAGAAGTGGGAACAGCGTCATCCATGCCAAACGCACGTGAATATGTCTCTGAACAAAACGTGCTACTCAACTAGCCCAGTTCTGTGTGGATATCATTTACAACGCTTGCAAGTCTTGAATGAGGAGCTGTTTCTTTCCCTCTGAATTTACATGAAGTTTAATATGGCAGCACCTAAAACTCCCGAGACTTCTTTCCGCTCACCAACTTCACCAAGCAGCCCAAGAATGTCTCCAGGAAAGCTAAAAATCTTCTTTCAAGATTTACACCGCGGCTCACGACATAGGATTGGCAATCAGAAGACTCGAGTTGCTCATTTCTTCGGCAACTGCACGAACCGAAGCAAGAAGCACGACCAAGAAGCTATACCAATCTTAGAACTGGCTGAAAATGAGCTGAGAGAAGCAAGGTATGGAGCAACGTCAGCAGCGTCTGAAAATCATGTTTGCGAACCTGCCGCAAGTGCTACTAAAAACCAAAGATCGGTTGTTGTTCAGAGTAGTCCTTAATATAAACCGACTCGAAGCAATGCACCATATGCAGGTTCCTGGACATAACTATATCAAATAGTAATTGTAAACATGAATGTAAAATTGAATTTTTGATATGATATTGATATTTCTGATCATATGTGATTTCGAAGCTCAGTATCATTTTCTCTAGAAACTGAAATCGCAATTTTTCCTTGTATGGCACGTGGACGTATTGAGGTTGAAAGATATTCAGATATAAATGAACACATTTCTTTATTTCACTATGACGTTTATAGAACGTTTCAAGCAAAAATGTAAACAAGTTGAGATTCTTCAGTATTACTATTGATGCAGTGAGTGCATTCATGATTAACTTTATGTACCAGTCAATGTACATACTCTCACCCCGGGCCGGGGGGGGGATGATGCTGACTCATGCCCCCCGCATATTCCCATCTCTTGGCAGTCTAAATTGACCCCAGTTAAGAGACCTTGGAGGCGAAAAACGACGTGATTCCCTCTTCTGGCGGGACTTCAAAACAAGTGAATTATATAAGTAAAATACCCCCGCATTCCACCGGTCGTGAGGTGCATTGGGAAATGGAAGGGGGATAATAACCTACTTCACCCACAGCTCCCCCTTCTCCCTTTCCCTTTTCTCCACCTGCTCTTTCTAAGTTAAGATTTTGAGGGTTGAGCCCCTTACTTTTAGTAAGAAACACAAATGCCGAGTGGCTCTCTTTTAGAGTGGTTTTCATAAACCCGTGAAATAGATATTAAACTAATACATATTAGTAGACCCTAATTCTATTGTTTTCTTTTGTGTGTATTTGACTATTACACTTCAACTAGTCTATTAGTTTTTATTTCACGGGTTTATGAGAACCATTCTTAGCATCTCGAAGTATAGAGAACACCGCTAATCCAATAGTAGCCTGGGAAGATGGGTAGTACTAACTTACAGTGGAACTTTACCTGAACCGTGTGCACGTACCATTTTCATGAATCATTTGTGGCTGCAACGTTGCCGAGGTCGTCGCAAGAAGTCTAATCGATTCTACTTTTTTGTAACAGTGCAGCTATGATTTCGGAACATACCAAGCGTTGTTGGCCACTTCTTTAACTTGTTTCGCAACAAAAGTTGAAGAAAATGCAACAGGAGCACTGTGTATGGTGAACCTTCAAAGATGCGGTAGTACAAGCTACGAATTCGTGCAACGTGTCACGTAATTTGCGTTCCAAGTTGCAGAAAAAATTGTTGCCTTTCAGCCCTCAACAAATGTTCTTTGTGAAGAAAATTTGGAGATGGCTTCTACTTGGTGAAGGAAAAACATTTGTTCGACGAGTGAGTGGTAAAATGAGGGCAACAATTGCTCTGCGACTCGCAGCGCGCAACGGTTGCGCTAAAAGATGCACAATTTGATTTGTTGCCAGTAAAGACCAAGACGCAACATTAGCGGCAACAAATTAGAGGGATGTCACACCTAGCAACTTTTCTTGCAAAAATAATCTCAAGAAAGTTTGTGTAACCTGGCCCGAACAGCAGTACACCAAAAAGTGTCGCATTTCATTGGCTAATTGCTTGGAACGTTGCAAAAGTGTTGCAACTGTTACTATACAAGTTCACACGAAGCAATAGCCCTTTCTCATAATAGCAACTCCTAATGTTGGTAAATAAGGATTTTCATCGTTAAAACAACGTATAGCATCTGAAAGAACTCCTAAAAATCAATACACGCTTACTACACATACATCACCAGCTCTCACAGCTTTTACCACCATACTTACTTGACACAGTACATGACAATGCTGACAAACGAGCACACAAAACTGCCACTACATGCCTGACCAAACTCACAGACAAACTAAACAGATTACGAACACGACGAGACAGGAAACCGGCACACACACAACGACGATTGGGTTAGGAATATTTCTTCCCGACCATTAGACGAGACTGAAACACGCATACTCTCATACGGACTCAAACATTGTATTGCATCAAAACGCATACCTACTGACAACATTGTTTCTAGTGTTGAGGCAGCCCTCTGTCGGATAACATTAGGAGCAGAATAGCATCAGCTATTCAATCCACACCCAGACTCGACAGCAAACTGACCAGACACGAACTCCGAGCACTGAAACGACTCAAAAACGACAACATTGTGATACTACCTGCTGACAAGGGACGTGTTACTATTGTCATGGACAAGACTGACTACGTCGACAAAATGGACTCGCTTGTCAACGACAAAGACACGTACGAACAACACCTCCACTACAATGCAGACTCAACAACAAAACTACTCGCACTCAAAAAAGCAGACATTCTAGACAACAGCTGGTACTACAGACTTCGGTGTTCGGTTCCTGAGACACCCAAACTCTACGGACTTCCTAAACTACACAAGCCACACGTACCGATGCGACCCATAGTGTCTTTCTGTGGGTCGCCTACTTACGAGCTGTCCAAGTACTTAACAACCATATCCTACAACCACTCACAAACAACTCCACACATCGGTTACAATCTACTGACGACTTTATCAACACCATCCGAACCACACGTATTCCAGGCAATCACACACTTGTGTCTTTTGATGTGAAATCACTGTTTAGCAGTATTCCACTTCAATGACATTAGACTGCACTCGCACCGCCATCACCCAACATACACATGACATACCACTATCCATACCTACAAACGACATCATGGACTTACTCACACTCTCTCACATCAACTTACTTTCAGTACAAGGGCAAACACTAGAGGCAATTACACGGCACAGCCATGGGCTCTCCAGTTTCTGTTGTTGTAGCAAAAATTGTCATGCAGAACATCGAGGAGACAGCCCTTGCTACATACAAACAATAACTACCTTTTTGGCTTCGCTACGTTGACGACACTATCACAGCACTGCCTAATGACGACATTCAAACATTCCACGACCACTTAAACAAACAGAACTCTCACATACAGTTTACCAAAGAGATCGAAGAGAACGGTTCTATACCTTTTCTAGATTGTTTGGTCACTCACAACGACAACCGCTTACACACTACTGTTTACCGCAAACCGACCCACACTGACAGACTGCTCGACCAAACATCTTACAATCCCACATCACACAAGGCCACTACTATCAAGACATTGACTCGACGTGCACAACTTGTTTGTGACTCACCCTACAAACTACGTGACAAGTACGAATATCTGCAAAGTGTGTTCGACAAGAACTCGTTATCGTTATCCGCGCTAATCACCATCACAAATACAGTAGTGGCGCAGCTCAACGGGGTTGAACTGAAAGCATGTGAATAGACCTTATTCGCTTGGGTGTAATGTTTTTCCAATACAGACCTCTTGGGAATACGATTCTTTGTTTGAGGTTTATCCATATTAATAAGCACTATAACTTTCCATTATTTCTAGTTCATGTATTTCATAGTGCCACGCGGTCCACATATTCATATTGCATTTCAATTACCGCGACCTAACATCTATTTCACCCCGGCCTGCTCCCAGTCTGACCTTGTAGCTCATCTGGTAGAGCATCGGTAGTACAAATCCGAAATTCGTGGGTTTGAATCCCAGCGAGGTCGGAAATTAATTTTTCCGAATTTATTTCCAAGGGTCTTTCGCCCGGAATAACTTCACTTCTAAGCACTATAACTTTCCATTATTTCTAGTCCATGTATTTCATAGTGCCACGCGGTCCACATATTCATATATCTTCTCAAGCGTTACCATTAAACAAAGGAAAAAGTCCCAAAGGAATGATCTGTATTGGGAAAACAAATACGCCAAAGGGAAAAGAAAAAAAAAAAAAAAAAACGTTAAATACTTGAACTTATTTATGTGACGTGTTTGAAGCCGTTCAATAAACTCGCAGATCGTGTTTTATCGGGTCTAAAATCACTCGGCTACGCCTCGTGGTTTTAAACCCGATAAAACACTCCTGCTCGTTTATTAAACAGTACATTAAAATGCCTGTCACTCCTTAAGGATTTAAAAATTTTTCCTCAAACTTTTAATTTCACTTGGATAAACATCTTTTCTCGAATGGACCAAGGTTTTATACACGCTATCCATAAAGCCACCACTAATTTGCATAAATCACTAAGTTCAATACATTTTGAAAGCATTTTAACTTAACATGAAAGAGCATCAGCGAATTAGTAAATGCGCACAGTATCAAAGAATAATGGTAAATCCTTGCAGAGTTATAAGCATTTAACGTGCTAAAGACATCAAAACGAGGCTGTGTTTTACATACAAATCCTAAATTTAAATCGCTGTAACTTGTCAGGTATTTGTGCTAACACCCTGAAATTTGATTTATTTACTAATGTTAGCATGCTCTTTTGAAGGCTGGTTGTTATTACTTTAGCACATGAGCAGAAAGCAGTATTCCTCATTCAGTGAGAAATACTGCTTTATGGATAGCGTGTATGAAACAGTAAAATTTAAAGCCTTATGCTAATGAGCTGCCGCCATTATGAAACAGGTATAACGTGCATCTTGAACACTGAAGTTATGACTTTAACCTATGTAGGGTACAGTATTTATGGGTTTGCGCGAACAGAATTGTACAGCTCGGCAAAAGTGATCAATCACAACGACAAAATTAGCTTTTTCAACTTTATTTACACTTTAACCTCTGTTTGATACACGTTTGGAATGGGTAGTACTGGCTCAATCCACTGACCACAATGGCCTATAGACATATCAGTAGAGATGTAACTTTGTATTACTTTTCGTTTACATAAAAGGGAAGAAATAACTGAAGCTGCTATTTGCAGCATAAGTAATCGAAATTATTATTAGCGTTTTTCTTTCCATCACGAAACAGTAAATCTATCTTGTCCTTCGGCTACATTTCACTTCTCTCTCAGCATGCAGGCATATGCCTAAAATAGACGACGAAGGATATGTCATAATAAATTGCATGAACGAAAACGGACCCAAAGTAAATGCTGCTGAATGTCTACCGTGATTAACAAATTCTTGCCCAGCGAGTCGTGGGAGAAGATGGATAAACTATTTGTTGTCTCGAAATTATTGTTGCATTTGTCACTGAGGTTCACACGAGGAAATGCGCAACGCGCGCGATGCCATAGACGGAAAAAACACAGGGTGATACGGGCAAATTACACGGAAGAGCGCCATTACCTTTCAAAATTACCCTTGGCTTCTGTAAGTTTATGTCTTAAAAGAAACGACGCTATAACTTCCGCAACCTGAAAAAATAATCACAACAAAGTTGCAATGATAGCGCGACAATATATAGGAACTTTTTTTGTATGAATTCTGCACGCACACCGAATAACCTGGATGGACGAGTAATCATATCGCCTTTACTCGTGCATCTGCTATACATTTGCAAGCCAACAGTTTCCAAAATTGAGTTAATTTTGGAAGCAATTTGTCGGGAAAGAATGAGCTCTGAAAGATGCATTTTGTCTTAAGTGGGCGGCAAAACTATGAAGATCTTCTCTGAAGGGTCTATATATTTCTTTTCCGTCAAGAAGCCTCGTTCCCTTCGCTCCTTTGTTCTTTTTCAAACATCTGCATTTCAAATGGCTATCCTTTGATAGGACATTGATTCTAAAAATAACCTAATATGGAAATCATTGTATGCGTCCCTTTCTCAATAGTGATTCGCACACAGTGCCGGGCAATTTCACAAGTGAAACCTAAGCCTTAATTCAATTTCATCGAACCCTAGGTTAATAATATATTTATTATATGGCAAGGCGAACACAAAAATAAGGTTCGTGGTCCGTGTCGTAAGTTACGGACCGCAAATTGGCCAATGAGAGCGCATGAGAAGTAACAGAGCAGATACCTAATACTTATTATAATCGTAACCAAATCTAATCTAATCTGGTATTAGTGATAGTTACCTTATCAGGGGCATCCTCATGGACGCAATGGCCACAGTGAGGAAGAACTTGCATTTCGAACTTGCCTGTAATGGTCGTAAATTAAACGAATGACCAAAAAGGTATAATACGTATCTCCTCATAATACAAAGTAATATGTTATTTAATTATACAAGAGAGCAGAAAAATGGTTAAAAAAGAAATAGCCTCCGTTTTCATTTCACAGGAGGATAAATTTACCTTGCATTTGTCCAATGGTAAGTTCTCTGTCCAAGCGATCTATACCTGAGATTTAAAGAGAAAGGGAATTATGCATTTAACAGAGCCAAAGAGGAGCATCAAATATATACGTGTAGAAAGAAATGTTCCGGAAACGTAAGGGCTGGTTTTTACTAGCGACATAAGTATAAGTAACATATGCAGGCTTACTGCAGCTCTTCTCAAACAGGTGTGAGGAAAAACAAGTGCTTCTAAGTAATATATAGAGTATGAGCGGAAGACCTTTATGTGATATTTATAAAACGAGTAGCAGTGTTTTATCAAATATAAAAACCCGAGGCGTAGCCAAGGGTATTTGATATTTGATAAAACACGTGCTGCTCGTTTTTTAGATGGCTTAAAAAACGTCTAGGTATGTTCTCATTTTCTGCTGAATTTTTGAGGAATGAATCAAATTTGGCCGAGAAAATCCAAGTTAAAAATCAAGACCATTCTATTTCAGAGATATGAAACTCCTTCATGGTCCCTGATTTCTATTGTTTGGTCATTAATTATTCATGAGTTTTTAACCGAATTTAAAGACTCCTTCACGCTTATGATTTTCCATTGTTTTGGCCTCATTAATTATTCATGAATTTTCTAATAAGTAATACACAACTGAGTCTGCGTATTTTGTTAAAGCTTATGCTTATGTCGCTTCTGAGAACCAGGCTTAAGACAAGAACTTGCTCAGGAAGACACCAATACAATTTGAGGTTAGACAACTACACGAAAAACACCGTAAATGCGCATTACACAATACCACTTACCTGCCAGCAAAAGAAGCTTTGGTACTTTACAGGATAAGAAAAGTCTTGACATGTCCACAAACCATCCTGTAAGTTATATTGGATATTTTAGCTTTCGATTTTGCAACTTGGAGTAGATTTCTTGCGGTCGTGAGATACTTGCATGGATATGTCATACCAGAACCGTGCTAAGCTTCTGAAGGAATGAGTGATCTGGTGTGTTGCGGTTATTAAATGAATGACTTCGAGTTTGTACGCGTTGCCAAGTTATGTACAGTAATTTTAAAACTCAGACCAAAACGAAATCTAAACCCAACATTCATTACATGACATAAATTACAAGAAAGGATAAGAAGACTTGCCTTCCCAGAACTGTTCAGTTTTTGATAGATCTATCCTCCATTTCCAGCATTCATCAGATTTCTGGAAAGCGACCCCCATAATAAAAGAAAATAAGTAGGTTTTCAGATGTAAGAATACGACTTGTTTTCTTTTTTATCATTTTCAAGAAAACCCATTTTTCTCTCTCCAGATCAGACAAAATTGTATTAAAGAAACAGAGCCTAACAAAAACCCATATAATTCAGCAGTTATCTTTAAACAATGTTGTCACTGGGTTTGCTAGTTTTTGGTTCTTGAGAGATTAATATAAAGCATGCTTGACCTAAAGAATAAGTCCACACATACAAAAAGCTAGTCAGTAGATATGAAGTTTGGTTTATGACACGTTTACCTCCTGTACAGAGGATTCACCAGAATTTGATGTCGTTTTCTTTAAGCTTTCCTTTTCAGATTGACGTTTTACTGGTTTATCTGGGATCTCTTCATCTTCTTCCCTTATGACGTTTGTGGTATGATTTGTGGTTTGAAGTGATTTGTTACTCTCAGTTGGTTCATCATTCTTTTCACACCTGTAAACAAGAGTAGATTGTATAATGGCACATTGTTAACCTGACCATTCCCTGCTCATTGCTGAAAGCACTCGCAGCAAGCTAGTTAAGTACTCATTTGTTGTTCAGTCTCCACTTGTTGTGACTGTATAACCACTTTTCAATATTAAGCCCTTCCATGTTTTCTTCAGTGGAGTCCACCATCTTCCTGAATAATGCTTTATCATGGGATATGTACACAATTTGTGATTTGGTTAAAATTGAGTGTATCCACTGTGAGTGCCTTTAGCGAGGAATGGAAAATAGACTTTTTAAAGTCCACAAAAATTGCAAAAATTATTTATTGATCCCAGTTTGGCTAACTTGGCTAAGAGTACCTATAGTAAGACCTTCAAAGCAAGCCTGAACTTCAGTTTCTTTTTTCTCTTTTCGCTTTTTTCACAAATTTTAGAAGCAGGTAGATAGGCTGGCAACAGTCCCACACCCTCCCTTTTGCTATCTTTGCTTTTTGCATAAGAGTTGAGACAAGTATGTGAAATGACTAAAAATTGAAATACAGACGCATAGCCTGTTGTCCATTGGAAGATAATAGGCCAGTTCTTAATTCCCTTATTGATGCACAATATTGGCAAGGACCAACATGTAATATAAAATACCTTATAAGTTGTCCAACCATAGATACTCTAGCTGACTTGACATTGTGAACTTGACCACTTCTTACACTAAAACACAGTCAAACATGATGCAAAATGCTTTATCTTATCTACATAATGTGCATAGTTTAGATTAAGACCCAATTACAGTTAATTTCACATAACTTTGCCCATGTGGGTTAGTTCATTGGGAACTTCCGAAGTACGTAACGTAGTTCGCAAGTTAGTTGGCATTTAGCCAGTCTACTTGCCAACTTCAAAACACTTGCCTACTGCGGAAGTTAAGAACTTTGCCTTTCACCAAATAATATGAAGTATAAAGAAAGTATTTGATGCTTATAAGAATATTTAATCAACTGAGATCAATAAA